>JAQQAE010018013.1:0-11303 GCA_029823295.1 Pseudamia nigra
GGCTCAGGGTAGGCGGCCATCTGCCTCGACCGGTTGGGGTTAGTGGACAGAGGAGAGACAAAAGAAAAGAGTAGCCAAAAGCCAAGGAGTAAAAATGGGTTTTAAAACGAGTTTTAAAAATGGACAGTGAGAAAACACTACAAAGGGTCTGTTACTAATAAACCTCTCAGGGACTTGTGATTTGCACATATTAAATCAGCAAACAATAAACACACCAGAAATCAAACTTCCCCACTACATATTAAGCAATGATTGGGGGGTGGGGGGGTTAGCACAGTGCCACACCCAACCATACTCCTCATGTCTCTGTGCAAGTTCTCAATTGAGAGATACGAACCGTCAAAGACCAACACCACGGCCAGTGGTGTGTAGAGTAAAAGATAAAGTCCAAAAGTAAAAGTATTGTACTGTATGTACTTGTAAATATAAGTACCCAAGTGAAAGAGTATCTCAGAAAGACTACTCAAGTAGTAAAGTTAAAAAGTAGAATTCATTCAATTCATCTTTTTAAATATCTTTCATAATTCGATCAAGTATATTGCTTATTTTCTTGATTTTATTTTTTTACATTTTCTTGCTTGTTTTGTTCATTTTATAACTTGATTTTTTAAACCAGTATTATTTCCTCAATTTGTTCATGTTTACTCACAACATGCACGCCGGTACTTTGTTTTTGATACTTATTTGGTTTGTTTTGTTAACTTGAGTGATTATTTTGATGATTTTTGCTCATTTTGTTGATCATTTTGTGAATTATTTGATTCAATTTGCTATTATTTTGTTAATTTTCACTTCTTTACTTAATAATTTTCTTCATTTTTGTAAATTTTGTTATTTATTGTTTATTTAACTGGGACAATACATACAACATTGCCACAAACAATTTGGAAAACATGATGTACATAAGATGTGTAGCTTCAGCTAATTTGCGGTCTTTGTCCCTTGTGTGATTTTTATTGGTGCATTTTTTCTCATTCTGGTAATTTACTTCATTTTTTTATGTTAAGTGATTATTTTCTTCTTTTTTAAATTTCAACCTTTTTTACTCACCACGTTGGAGCAATATGTAACTGAGTAGAGGTACATTTATTTTCACCACAAACATGCTGTAACTGAGTAAGACTAAAAGGTATTCTGCAAAACAACTGCTCTCTGAAGTATTTTTTTAAACTACTAAAGTATATGTAAAGGAGTAAATGTACTTGAGTAGTACCCACAGCATAGTCAAAACGCTTGCAAATGTACTGTCACATGTATTTTCTTCTAAAATCATTGGTAAATTGATTCTTTGTCAACACTGCTCATATAAAATTGACACTTTGACCATTCAACCTTGTGAGGTTGACTGTTAGAATGTTTGAAAAGCAAAATAATCTTATGTCTGGGTCAAAGAACTGTTTTAAGCTGGCCGTACATGGAGAAACGCGACTCATCTCAACTCAACGTAACTGGAAATCGGCTTGATGTGCAGCGGTTCCTGACCCAGATTTTTCAGTCTTGACAACGTCCCGACAGGGATTGTGCCGATTCAACATGTTGAATCACCAGGACTCAAGTCTCGGCAATGTGGGGCGGTCACGACTCCGACTTGGCGACTTTTATCATTGGTGGACATTTGTGTCACAACCAGTCACAATGCAATCAACGTTTACTGTCAATAGACGGCGCCAGTTCCCAGGCGTCCATCGTGGTGTCAATCTGCAGCTGTGTGTGAGGTTCCTTCAATCATCACTGATCAGTCGCCTTTCTCCATGTGCGGCCGGCTTTAGCCTCACAACAGTTGAATTTACTCAGATCAATGCCATTTGTCTAGATGTCTGAAATTTGCAGAAGAATTTCCAGTTACTTCCATATTCAGTTGAAGCAGCAGCAACTAAATGGGCAGAAGGAACAGGTGGCAATCCAACATCATACAGCCTAGCACCAACCTTTATTGACTTGCAACAAACTGCATGAAGCGGCATGCTGAGTGGCTCAGCTAGCGTTCATCAACCTCAAAGATGGCTTGTTATTTGAAATTAGAAAGTTGAATGGATCTCCTGGTGTATTCCCAATCTTTTTTTCAGGGAATGTCAAGTGACTTTTTCTGCCACTTATCCACAAAACTAATTGTATTTAGGAAAACAAACATTCCTAACTTGGCTGCTCTGGGCCCAAAAAGCCATCTCACGAGGCAACTTAAAAAAAAAAAAAAATGCTAATTTTTTTGCCGCCAACAAGCAGAAGAGTTTCGAAACAACTTAGGAGATACACAACACTGGATTAATTAACAACAAAAATCAATAGCATTGACAAAAAATGCCATTGTTTACATCTGTGCAGGACTATTGTGTTTTATGCACTTCTCTGAACGAGAGGAGTGTTTAGCCAAGAAATCTACAAACCCCAGATCCAATGAAGTTGAGATGTTGTGTAAACGTAATAAAAACATAATAATAATAATAATGATAATACAATGATTTGCAAATAATTTTCAACCTATATTCAATTGAATACACTACAAAGACAAGATATTTAACGTTCAAACTGATAAACTTGCCTTTTTGGCAAATATTCACTTTTTGTGTAATTGATGCCTGTAACACTTTCCAGTAGAGCTGGGACAAGGGAAAAAAGACAAAGTTGAGGAATGCTAAGATTATTTCAGAAAAAAATGCTAAGCCACATTCTGCACGCGTTACAACAGCATGGCTTTGTAGTAAAAACCGGCCTGAATGCAAGCCCAGACCTGCATCCCATTGAAAATGTGTGGTGGATTACAAAGCACCATCTACCATTTTAGCCTCAAAACAGTTAGGAAAGTGTGCGTTGCATCAATAAAAATCACATTCTGTTCAGTGCTGTTTTAAAATACTGCAGCTCAAATGCATTTATCTCATGTTATTGTCTACAGTCTGGTAGTGTACATACATTTCTACATACCAGCTCTTGCAGCGATGAGATGTGTTGTCCCATTGGGGTCTTGGGACCTGAGAACCAGATTCTTGCCGATGCCGGCCCCCAGTGCCTTGGCGTGGTAGTACTCACGGGTCCTCTCCATTGGGTAATTGGTTGGATACAGACCACTGAACACTATCGTCGTGCCTTCCAGTGTCTTGCTTTTCAGCTCTGGAACAATCTTGCGGATGTCCGGCATTTCGGCTGCCTCCTTCTTCAGGTAGGCATCGTAGCGGGCATAGTACTCAGCATGGATTCTTTCTAGCACTTCCTCCAGGTAGATCAGGTGATCATCCTGGTCATTATCGGCCTCTTCTTCGTCGTCATCTTCCATGCTCTGGTCTAACAGCTCCTCCCCCATAGTGACCCCAGATTGTTCACTGTTCTGTGACTCAGTTTCTGGCTCTCTCCGATCCGAGCAGCCATTTCCCAGCTCTGGGTCCGGGAGAAGAACTCCTGAGGGTTCATCTGCGCTATTCTCCCCTTCACCCCGACCTTTACTCTCCTCCTCCGTGGGCTCGAGTGTGACTTCTTCCTGACTCGATTTCCCTGACTTGCCTTCACTGTCGGTCTCTGATGAGTTTGGAACTTTGTCCGGAATTGAGTCATTGTCACTGTCACTAGAAAGGTCAAAGTCCAGATTATTGGCCTCGTGGCTAGGTGCAGAGGAGTTCGCACTGTCTTGGGCCTCTTTCATTCCATCACAATAGTCTTCCTTAACAATCGTCCTATCATCGACCTGAGTCTCTGGCTCAGTCTCTGACCCTTTACCTTGACACAGCTCATCCTCCCCAACCCCTGTAGGATGTGTCCGTTCATTTGTCAGTGCTCCATGAGAGGACTGTGACGTCATGGATTCCTCCTTTCCCACAATGCTATGGTCCTTTGCCCTTTTTCTGAGCCCATTATTCTGTTCATCTGCACCCAGTGACCCCAGTGGTTCCGTGCTATCTGCCAGCCGACTTGATGGGCCTCCTGTGGGAACAAGAAAAGGCAGTAAAACTGTATTTATTCACCACGACAGCCTACCACTGATAAAAGCACAGTGCAGCCATTTCTATCAACCAATCCAGACTGTGGTGGTCTGACAAATTTGGTTCCATAGTCTCATAAGAGATTGAAAAATATTGTTGTAAACAGAGTCTCACTCTTAACAGTGTACGCTACTTGTATCTCTGTTGAGTAGATTTTAAATTTGAACACAGAGCAAAGCATCTCTTCGTTCTTACAGTTAGAGCTGCATGACATGGTGAGAAAGTTAGATTGAAAATTATGGTGGCCAATGCTGCAGTTTCAACTTGAGTTGACTTGCTTACATATCAAATTCAAACATACAAACCTGTCCAAATAAGGATTAAAATTAACACCAAACTCAAAAAACGAACAGCAAATTTTTTCTTACAAAGTCAGCAATTCGACAAAACTACCAAAGAAATAATAATGAATACAAATGAATACAAATAAGCACAGGTTAACAAGAGTGAACAAAATGCTCAAAAATTGGCAAAAAATCAAATACAATGTCAACACAGTGAAGATCAGTTTATATCCTCCTAACATGGATGTTTAAATTGCAGCTTTATGTGATTGTATACTTGTAGATTGATATAAACTTTCTGTGCAGCTCTACTCATAATATCTGTGCTTCAGCTCTGACTTACGTTACAGCTTACAGCTTTCCAACAAAAAGGAAAAAAAAAGAAAAGAAAAAAAAAAACATAACATGAGCTTAAGTACAATGAGCAGAACATAAAACTTCACCTGGCAAAAGAGCAAACAGTTAACAGTGTGTACAGTAAGACAGTACTCAAGTAAAAGTACAGTTATTTTATAATTCTAATGACTCAAGTAGAAGCTCAAGCACTCAAAAACATAAGTACTTGAGTAAAAGTAAAAAAGTAGAATTTATTACAGCAATATATTGCATTGAAACAAATGTTTTGACCATTTTTGAAAATTTCCCTGATAATTTGGTCATTTTGTTGATTTCTTTTGTTCAGTTTTGTCACTTATTTCTTCAGATTTTAACTTACTTGATTTGGGTTTTTTTTATGTTAATGCTAAATGTGTTCACTTTTACTCATTTTCTTGAATGTTTTGTTTCTAGCTCAATTTTTGTTGCACATTTTGGTTGTTTCTGTTAACTTGGATGTCAATAATTTTTGCAATTTTGATGATTATCTTGTGGATTTTGTTGTTCAATCTATTTATTATATTATTCATTTTTATTAATTTATTTTATCATTGTCTTAATGTTTGTACATTTAGTTAATTTTTGGTTCATTTTTTGGATTTTTTTTATTCATTTTTGTGATTATTTTTGTAAATTGTTGGTCATTTGCTTGGGCAGTGAATTCATTTTGATAATTTACTTGATAATTTAATACACTTTTTTGAAAGTTAACATATTTTATATTTCTTTAAACGTCAACCTTTTTCGTCAGTGAGGCCATTCACAGGCACACTAAAAATCTGATCATTATCTGATTTCTGGAGTTATCACATTATTGACGTGATCATGTAAACAGCATAATCTGATATGCTTTATGTGATAATGGCAACTATCTGATTATGAGACATCAGATGAACACACCTGGATTTCTCCACAATACTCCAATATCTTCATACACTTCTTGTATATAGTATTGTTTATTGTATAAAATATTGTTTTGTCTATTGTAAATAATATTTATCCTTAGATTTATCTCTCTTTTCTGAAGCAGCGTGGGTTTTTTTTTTTTGATTGCCAGGACAAATTCTTTGTAAGTGTATGCATACTTGGTGGTAAGCAAGATTCTGATTCTGCATGTAAAACCCATTAATCTGATTTATTTCATTCTGTAACATCTGCGCATGTGCAACAAAAAAAAGTACAAAATGGAAGTGACACAGTCACAATGTGAGCAGGAGAAAAAGAAACTAAACATGGCATGCAGCAGTAGAAAGTCAATGAACCACGTTTGGAGTGAAAAGGAGATCAGTTTCAGTATAAGTAAAAAGCCTCAACATTCTCCATCTCCTCAATGGGAGGAAATACAGGATGTTTTCAAAATAACAGGAATATTGAGTCTAATGTCACTACTTATGCGTGTACTCTGAAAGAAATATAATAATGGGCTGAAATATGTAAACCAGGGTTTTTCGAGTTCCACACTTCTGAAGAGCACATAAATGCATTAGATATGATTCTAACAATTATTTGACTACTCCTAGTTATCAGATTTTTATGGTCATGTAAAGGGCTCATTGAGGTTAAACAAATTTAACTGAGTAGAAAGTACATTTATTTTCATCACAAATATAACTGAGTAAGAATAAAATGTATTCTGCAAAATAACTATTCTCTGCAGTACATTTATTTAAAAAAGCTACACAAGTACATGTAACAGAGTCATTGTACTTGAGTAGTACCCACCTCTGGTTAAGCGAATATCCCCAAAGTTCTGATACGTACTGGATGTTCCCTGAACTGCACACTATGCACAGGAGCTGAGTTCAATCTGAACTTAATAAAAGTCTGCTGCGAAGCATATGTACTGCAACTGCTAGAGCATATGAAAATAAATCACGCTAAACTGACTTAACCTCAAATAACCCATTATGGACAACTCTCTGCATCTCACTAATATGTTGCTGAATATTAATGTTGTTTTAGAGTCAGACAGTTTTTATGGATGAAGTTATATTGTGAATATGCTCTTAATCCACAGATGGGATAAATAGAGTAACTATGTACAGAAAATTCTAGCAATGAGTTGATGAAAATATGTAAGATACCTTCACTCTAAATTTAAGATCATCAAATACATGCCTTTAAATAATGTTTAAGGCTTCTCAGATACCCAAGGCTGTATCTGCTGTAGATTAAGTTGCACACTCAAGTTTGGACTAAGTTTGGAACCAAATGTCCAAATATATGAAGATGATAATTAAACTTAATTATATGCAATACAGCGGTACCTCGCAGAACAAGTTTAATCCGTTCCGACGTCACGCTCGCTATGCGAATTTCTCTGTATCCGAAGAGACTTTTACATGTAAATCCATTCATCCGTTCTGGACCCATGACAAACTCCCATAAAAAGTATGTATTCCACACTCATACCTGCACATGTATTCATTATTATTATTTGAAAAGGAAGTTATGTCAATTATCTGAAATGAAATGAATTAAATTAGTTCTAAAAAGGATTTAAACTGACACTTACCCAAGGAGGGCACGTTATCCAGAATGAGCAGGCATTTCAGGGTAACCTGGTCTCCACAAGTATTTTTTGACACTAGGTCCAAATTCCAGGTTCACATACTGGGTGAAAAACTGCCGGGTCACCCACAATCTCGTATTGACTCGCCACATTACCTGGAATCTCTCCTTTATGATTTTGTGAGCCTTAAACACACGGGGGTTTTCTGAGTGGTAAACGAGGAGGGGTTTAATTTTGCAGCAAAACGCCAGCCTTAATCTGTCTTTCATCGGCTTATGACCGGGCAGTTTATTCTCTTCCGTGGTGAGGGATGTTCTCCGTGGCATTTTCTTCCTGAACAATCCTGTTTCGTCACAAGTAATAACCCTTTTCCACCGAATGTTTCGCTGGTGATACACCCGCGCGCCACCCACACAGCGAGACAGGGAGGGCGCCGCTGGTGGGCTACTGCCTCCAGCGTCAAGCACCTGGCCGCCAGCGACCCACTCCAGGGACAGTGCCCGGCGGGGGAGTCCAACTGGGGCAGGACACACGCCAAACGCCAACGCAGGGATCCCAAGGCGAGCCCAGGGAGGACAGAAACCTCGTGCGGAGCAGAGGGGCAAAAAGCTTTCTTGATCTTGATTTTCACTATGAATACAGACCATGACAGTGGGGCCTCTGCGTGAGGCTTCTGTCCTCCCTGAGCTCGCCCCAGGACACCCACGCCACCGCCTGACATGTGTCCCGCTCCAGTCAAGCTCCACACTCGACACAGTCCCCAGCCGGGCAGCCAGGCGCCCGACGCCAGAAGCGTGAGCCCGCTAGCGGCACCACCCCTGCCCCACCAAACAATCGACGGGCAGATGTGTCAGCGCCGACACACTCAGTGGAAAAGGGTTTAAAACACTTATTGAGGAAGGAATCCTTCCTGAGTCACAAGCTCTTTGAAACGCGTAACAAACTCTTCAGCAGCCATCTGATCTGAACTTGCCGCTTCCCCGTGCCTGACCACCGAATGAATTCCCGTGTCTCTCTTGAACCGGGCGAACCAACCATAGCTGGCCTTAAAGTCCTCCACAGGTGGTTCTGTGGAACTGCCGCCACGCTCCGACTTTTCTCTTTTGAAGACAGAAAAACCACAATGTTTACATTCGCTGAGAATGTCACTTCTGGGTCATTCTCGGATGAGACCCGGAAGTGACGCAGACGTGACCCGGGCATAGATACGTCAATCTTCGGTTGTTATCCGAATAATTCCTTGGTATGCAATTATATATTTTTGCCAATTTTTTCCTCTGTATCTGAATTTCTCTTTGTCCGAAGAGCTCTTTATGCAAGGTACCACTGTATGTGGCTTCATTCAAAGCCATGCTTGTAACCTGTTTAACCATGCAAATGACCACTGCACATTTTAACCTCGGCATAACCCAGATTATAGCTCAAGATGAGCTGTTTTGGCTACTGCTGTTGGCAAGCACTTTCTGGTGTACAGTCTCCCTCCAAGCCAAATGAGAGTCTTCTGAGAACATTGACTCATTCCAGTGTAATGACTCTGTTTGAGCGTGAAATGAAGAAGTCACACGGTAACCCGTCACATGGCTGTCGTTGGCTAATTGATAAGATCGTTTTAGAGGTCTAAATTGGCGGGGACTTACAGAGACCAAGGAGACACACTGATTGGTTCCAAGTAGTGTTTCCTGCTGTAAATACGAAGCAGTGTGCTTTTGAGCAAATTCCCCTTATGCTAATGTATGAATAATGATAAGGGCTGTGGATGGAGGTATGTAGGCTCATTATGTACTGAGGATGTGGCTCAACAGGAATTGTCTGGGTGATTCTCTGTAATAAATAATACAACACCAAACAAAATCAACAAGCATCATTATATAATCACTGACAGATTGAAGCAGGATTTGTAAAGTAAATTCTAGCACTTTGGGGGATTCTCTGCAACAGCATGAACGGACAACACTTTCACCAAATTACCACTGTTTTCATTGCTTTGCCCTAATTCCTAATAAACTGAATACTAAGTACAAAGATGTTTAACACCAATGTTATGTGGACTCAATAGATTTTTAGGTGGAACTCTTGAACACGCTAGTTTGTCTTGTACAGTTGACTTGTCGTCAGATCTGATAGTAAGTGCGAGGCTGTAAGGCACGCTCTGTGCCTCTTTTTCCAGCCATGTAATAGACTGCCCTTGTTTCAGCATTAGTGCTTTTAAGTGCAGCCAGAGATCTGAGTTTTTTGGAATGACTTTCTTGGCAAAAACAGTGTCTCACATGGAATGTGCATAGTACTGGAAACAAGTCCTTGGACAGTGTACTCTTGGTTGTCCATTTGTCCCTGTGCTGCATATCAGACTCCCAGAGTCTGATAGTTTGTATTTGTGCTTTTTAGGGATATTTCATATTTAACAAAAATGTGTGGGAGCTGTACCTTTCCTGGGTATTTGAGCTTCCCGGGATCCCGGTGGAGCATTGATGTCCCCTGTGCCTTGGAAGTAGGTATATTTCTTCACAGTGATAAGGTTTGGTGCAAACTTCCACACATCCTCGCGGTCATCGATGATGCAGACCATTGAATCGCCACAAGGGAAAAGGTTCCTGTCAAGAAAATCATGCATACGACACTGATACTTGTTTTCCACCTGCACAAATCTGGTGCCGTTTCTGGGCTGGAGCTAGTGCCAGTTCTGAGTTGGCCAAACTCTCCAAGAACCAGTTTGGTTTCCCCAAAGCTAGAAATCCACCATACAGCAATCAGTCATAGCATTATGACAACTGACAGGTAAAGTGCAAAATAATATCAATCATTTTATTACAGTGGCACCTGCGAGTGGGTAGGCTATATGAGGCTACAAGCAAACATCAAGTCCTTGAAGTTGATGTACTTGAAACAAAAAATTGGGCAGCGCAAAGATAGAAACAACACAAAGTCCACATTGTGATGTCAAGACAACTGGTTCAAAGCATCTCCCAAACTGTGGGTCTTGTTCAGTGGTCCTGGAAGGAAGAACAACTGAATCACAATTCAGTAGAGTATTTAGGGGAACAAAACATTACTACCACATATTGTGGGGGTTCTTCCTTCCTGGTTAAGCTCTAACCCAAGACATGAGCTTAACCAGACCTCTGAAAGCTGCTGCAATACCTGGCAGTACATTACATACAAGAATTTGGGCCTTCATTTCACAAAAACTCAATTGCACTGAAACCCATTTGTTCACCCCTAGATCACTTTTGTTGAGGTACTACGTATCCACTGCAGACTAGGAACACCAACAAGACCTTAGTGGTCATAATGTTCTTGCTAACCGGTGTAGAGCCATATCATTTCATCAACATGTCTGTATGTGTTGGGAGGTGAACCAGTGGCAAAGCTGGAAAGATACATGGTAACATTAATATTAATGGTTAAAGAACTGGGTAGATGTACTGTAAGTTATAATTTCTGAAATGCTGCCATTACTGAATCACAAAATCTAGTTTTAAACTGTGTTAGACTTTGCTCATTTTCAGAGATCTGCAGTCCACACTTATCAGTGGCTAGCAGATAGAGGGTCATCCAACTATCCACATGACCACGTGATCAGTAGTCATTCTATTCTATTCTATTCTATTCTATTTGTATAGCGCCAATCATAATCACTGATTATCTCTAGGCGCTTCACAATTTGAGGCTTAGACCTTATGGCTATACAGACAACTATGACATACAATTAACCTAGTATATGTTTTTAGTCATGGCACTAGGTTTACCACAGCCTTATCTTTGCAAACCCATTTTAACAAGGAAATAGTTTTCCTCTACCACAAACCCCTGCAGCTTTCGCTTTCACGCTGAAACACAGGTTTTTCACAAGCAAACTAGACACCACTGAGAAGCTCTTCAGTTTCTAAATGGTGATCATAAAGTTTTAGCTGTTCTTTTTGGCCACAATAATGCAACTCCCACCCATAATCTGACTTTTTTATTTCAAGCAAAAAAGAGTGATAAAAAAACAACCTATCTATATAATATTTAAAACAGTAGCAAAATGATAATACGTGAAAAAAAGCAAACAGAACGTATTAAATGTATAATAATACTGTAATCAATCAATCAATCAATCAATCAATCAATCAATCAAACTTTATTTATATAGCACCAATCATAATCGCCGATTATCTCTAG
>JAQQAE010018014.1:0-11303 GCA_029823295.1 Pseudamia nigra
GGGGGGCGCGCCCCACTATTTGAGAAACACTGGCTGTGGCGACCCCTGAAGGGACCAGCCCAAAGGAAAAGAAGAAGAAGATATTTAGTAGATCTACATACAACTTTAACGTTTCATAACATAAGAGGAATCTTACCGAAAGCCAGGGGCATCCACCGTGGAAAAACAACGCAAATCTTTTACATAAACCTAGTCATTGTTTGTTGACTTTCATTTATTCTCTCCTCAGTCATTCTCTTCTTCCTGCCTCAGTCAGAGCAGTAGGTAGTGCACAGGTGCTGCAGCTTCTGAGCCGGTCTAACTCTGGCAGTCATCATCTATATTTAATGAATGGAAATGGTGGTTATATGTATAGTGAATGGGAAGAGAGGCGATGAGAACAGGCCGGCTACCTCACAGACTTGACTACACCAGAGATAGGCACAGCTAACGGAGAACAACGCTATCAGATGGTCTGGCTACTTCTGAGAGGTAAGGGGGTCACCATCTTGGTTGGCATGTGTGCTGATTGGGGGAGTTGTCCTGGTGACTGGCTGTAGTGAGGAAGTAGTGTGAGTGTTGATGATTGGCAGAGCGCCACCGGGACTTGTGTGTATAGAAGGGGGCTAGACACATTTAGTGGCTTGCTACAAGTGTGACAAATATACAAAAAAACTAAAAATCAGGAAGGGGGCAAACACTTTTTCATAGCACTGCACATTCAGATTTCTGAGTTGGTCTGAGGATAGCGCTGCAGAAGGAAGATGTGTACTTTGGGATTCTGGTGTTTTTCAACCTTGATTTCAGCTCCTGCAGCTTTTTATTGGCCTCAACTTTGATATTACAGCAAAACCGGTTGGAATTCAGTACTTGCTCCAGGATAGAAGCCGAGATCAGGGGCAACAAAGCCTATTTTGGTTAAAAAATAAATGTTTCCATTGGTCTCTGCTCATTCAAAGTAATTGCACATAAATGCATATAAAACACAAAGCCCTGAAACCACACATTTCTTTCCTCATATAGCACCCCAGCTTCTACACACTCAACCATCTTATCAATCATTCATCTGGAGATTACCATGCCATGCAAAGAAAGCCTGTGTTTTGAAATCTATCCAGCAGCAGAAGGCTTGAGAGAAGTATAAAAAGTTTGTTCTAATGATTCAACTGAGCTTGTGGTGTGAAATAGGGAAACACAAAAAAAGGTTTATTTTGCTTTTGCTGCTTCTGTTTCCTCATCAGAATTCACCACAGTCATTGCCACCATGCTGTGTTGAAGATGTCATTAATTACCAGGTGACTTCTGTTTCACTTCTGTTATAATAACCGAGAGAACTTATGGTCAAAGCAAAAAAAAAAAAAAAACATATGCCTGGTTATGTGTCCCAGCCTTAAATCTCCTTCTGGCCATTATTACACTCCAGATGGGGCAATCACTGCTGGTTGAAAATTTATCTCCAAGGGTAAAAGTGTGTATCTCAGGCCATTAAAGGGGATCATTCTAAGACAAATGTGAAAAGGACAAAATTTGGACATAATACCCTTAATATCACTGATTATACTAAGTGCTATTTTCCTCTTTAGGGGCACCCAAATTCATTTGAATTCATATGTTATTAATCAGTCTGGCCTAAGACTCATGCTGTGAAATGTTCAAAAAGCTCCTATTAATCAGGGGCTATTATAAACCTTGACAGGCACCCAGTTGCTGCAGCCCACCTCACATTTTCCCCGCTTTTAACATTCATTAAACACTGTAGTACAAGCAGATGTGAGGATTAGTTAATCATAGGTCAGCGTTTAGACCTTAATACTGTGTCTTATGGGACAAAAGAAGGGCGGAGGCCAAAGGAAAAAATAGGTTCTGGTGTTGATACATGTTTTGTTGAGGTCCCCACATCAATTATGCAAGCACAGGAAGACTGATGATCCTAATTCAAACACCAGTGTGATCACTTTTAGAGCTTTACTGTTGTCCTATGACTTAGAATGAACACTTTGTCCAGTTTGCAGACGCTACGTGCAGCACATTTACATCCATTTAGCAAAGTGAGCATGGAGGAAGAAAACACCAGTGCAAACAACTTGTCTTTGCAAATATAATTGCATCTTCCTTTCCTAAAGACAAACATAAGTTGCCTCAAGCTTGTGTTTCCAAAAAGCACTCAGCTCCTCAGCGAGTCTCAATGATGAAGTGAAATATGCAGTAAAATGAGCTGTGACATGGACAATTACACCACTGTCAGACCAACAACCTTCTGTCAATTCATACCAAGCCAGTCAACCTGGGTCCATCCCGGATCATGGCTTTCCACACAGGACCCAGGGTGGACCCTGGTTGCATACCTCAGGAGCTACAACTGGGTGGGCGGTAACTCATTATCTTTAGGGGCAGACGACAACACCTTACATACGACAATGGTGTGTCTTCTCTGACCTGTCCGGTGGAGCTGGAGGAGAGCCGCATGGGATTGGTGTGTGTGTGTCTGAAAATCCTATGACATAGCTTGTACATCCAGTTCATTCACCCAACACCGCTCCTGTTTTTGTTGTGGTCATGGATCTTTGTGTACTGTTTTGTAAGTGTGTTCAGTTTATTGGTAATGTGTTTTTGCACCAGCAGATGCCTCTCTGGATCATCAGCTTCATTATATTGTCCTTCACCTTCCCAGTCACCTGCCTGGTTATTTCCTTTTCTTCATGTTCAGTGACTAGTTCCTGGTTCTCGTAATCTTGCCACATGTCCATACTTTTCGGTCAACATTTGTCAGTTACATCACTGCAGCGCACCTTCATTCCTAACCAATACAATTAATTTGTCCTGTAAGTCCAGCCCCGGTAGTTCAACCCAGTTCTGACCGTGGTTGGAAGCTTGGTCTGAAAGGGGTATTAAATGGCCATTTTCTTGTACTTTGCAAAGCATTTACCTGTACATCAACACCATCCTCAATTTGATCCAGGATACATGTTGGATATTGTTATATCCAATATGATTGATCTGTCTTATAGTATCATATGTGGAACTGCTCATGTGTGTGCTTCTTTGTGAAACTTGAGCAACAAATGGAATTGCTTCCAATCATCTGAGTTGTATAATATTCATGACATAGCCTTGGGCACACTTCTTGGAGTGTGTTTTGCTGATGCTGTAAGGAATTGTCTTGTAATATTTTCTGTTAGGCAGTTATCCCTTAGTCTCTGGGATTTATTGTTGAGCATTCATAATCAAAATTTTCAACCATTTGTCCACAGGATCCATCTGTCATCCATGGACAATGGCCCACACCCTTACATAACAAGGTAACATTATCCTATTGGGAAATGTTAAAATTGTCTGTAAATGGTCACTTAAATACCCCATGGCACTCAAAGTGTTTCACACTGCTTCACACACACACCAGTTACACTCACTGGGAGCAACTCGGGATTCAGTGTCTTGCTCAAAGACAAGGACATATTGGCATGTGGACATGAGGAGCTAGGGATCAAGCCACCAACCTCGTATGTCATGAATGACTCAATCTAATTATTAAAGTGCCGATCAGTTTTCTGGTAGTGTTCGAATGGTCAGTGGTCAACTCTAAAAGTGAGACCGCTCAAACATTCTTACCTGTGCAGGAGATGTTGTGAATGAAGTGATAAATGTAGGATGATGGAATGGGACTGGATGCCAGATGGATTCATGTCAGACCCCTTTGCTGCACTTTGGTGAAGGAGTCTAAATGTAAAAGGTATCAAACAGGGTGTCTGGGGCTGTTTTGTTTAATGAAGATTCTAGAGAGTAAGTGGATACATGCTGAAGTTTTCTGTCATACTTCAACAGAAATGTGGATTTTTGTTAATCTGGCAGCAGTGCTGAAAGGGAACCTGTTACCTCTGTTAAGGTTGAATAATATGTGGTTTTGGTGTTACTGAGGGCTTATATACAGTTTAATGTAAATCATTTAGATACAACAGTGACATTAACTTCTTGATCTACAAATAAGTTTACGAATATAATACTATTTCTGATCATGAGGTGTCATCATGCAGCCAAGGTGTTGACTTTCACTCCTCCACAGTTTAGTTTTGAAGCAACCCACTTGTCTGGGGCTGCTTCCACACCGCTTTGACATGAAAATGACACTGAGCCTGAGGATGAGGTAAAACACCCTTCAACGGCTGAAGTAGCAGGAAGCAAACAGCACAGAATGTCTCAAACATTCTCTTCTTTACCTCTCCTCCTTGCATGTGCTCTGGGATCATAACTACGTTGCACAAAAAGGCCTGTGGATATTTGTGTCCACACCTTCATCCACATTTTGTATTGTAATTTAAATATCACTGCAGTAGCAAAAAGCTAATTCTGGAGACTGCCACCTCTTTGTCAATAACACTGACAGGAGAGCTCACAAACGCCTCCACCAAAATCAAAATTCATGAACACCCTGCATTTGCAGTGGCTGTTTTCAAGCCTGCTGCTGCTGCTGCATAGCCTACATCCTCCACATCAAGGTTCAGAGTCTTTTCCTCGGGGAGAAAGCACACATTGCTATGCTTGTCGAGGAAGAAAGAGAACCTGGATCCTGGATTTGAATCTTGTACGTAGACTGTAGTGGACGATGTGGCTGAGTGCTTGTGGAAGCAGGAGGAGGGGTGTGGGGGTCTGCAGGGCATGGGCAGAAAGCAGGCTGGTAGGAGGGATGACTGGTGTTTTCCTGAAACACAAATAGCTTAGTTTCTTTTCAAATTTTCAAATTACTCTAACGTAAGGGTGATTTATCCTGCAGGAAAATATATTGTGCACCAAGTGCTCTATGAGTGTTACTTCAGTGTTTCATTTATTTTTTAACCTCAGACAAAAACCACCATCATTAACAGCCTCGGCAGTTTGACACTTCACACAAAATATTACGAATGGATTTTTATTTTTCCAGAGGTTCTGAAATGCAGTAAGTAACAAATAATTAGAATTTGTTATTAATGTGAATCACCATGTGGATATGGGGTTTTTGGAAAGATTTTCATTGGTTTCTGTTTGTTTGAATTGGTGTAATTTCCTTTATGGATCTATTCGGTGTCTGTCAGTAGAACTACACAGTTTCTACAACAAAAAGAAAACATTGAAGTGCTGTGCATATTTGTACCACGAGCCTCAATTTACCTAATCTGCATAGGTCAAAGAGGAGGTATAAACAAACACTGTATTGCTGTTGAGATTTGAAAAAGTTACTTTATTTTTTCAGCGATACAACCCTGTAAATGCTGTTGCCTTAGGTAATGTATGTATTTAAAAGTCTTTGTCTTATCTATGCCGTCCTGGCATGAGATTTGATACAGAGACGTGCATTCGTTCATGCTGCATTTGCCAACTGAGTCTGAGACACTAAACTACCCTTTAAACATTAGAACACAAGCTCTTTTTCAGTGTGTGTTTCAAGATTGTTCAAAGAAGCCAAGCTTAGCTTTGACAACTTTGTACACTTATTATATTCTCTAATCAAATTCATGAAGTAGTCGCCTGGATTCGTCTTCAATTCACAGATATGCCTCGTCAGGAGTTAATTTGTAACATTTCTTGCCTTCTTAATGTGCTTTACACAATCAGTTGAAAGAGTGGGTATAGTCAATAGTCCTGTTATTGCTACTACAACTACTGTACAAGTCCTTATTATGACAAGCACTAGGTAAGAAGAAAAGACGGTCCAACATTACATTAAGAAATGAAGGTCAATTAATCTAAAAAATCCCAAGAACTTTGAATGTGTTCCTAAACCCATCAAACACTGATGAAACTGGTTGTGATGAGGGCCATTACCAGTTTACTGTATGTGGTTGGTAATTCTAATAAAAATATCCTCTGCAATGGTAGCTGTTGGTCGTACATCCTGGGACAGTCACATTAACTTTAATGAATCATTTTGAATCACTGATGAGTCGTTTAGGTACAGTTTGCTGTATATGTCTATAGTTTGATGCCTGTCACTAATGTCTGAATTTGGTCTGTAAACTTAGCTTCAAATGGCCATAGGCCTGATCAGTTACATACTATACCACAGTGATTATTTCTCTAATGAGTCTCCGACAGGTTTGTCCTATACTGTTGATTAAAGGTGTAATCACACCAGCCCTGTTAAATTGAAATTGTTTGTTTGCTTGGAAAGTCCATTTTGTTTGGGGAGGTGTTAATGCACAGTCTCTGGTGTGGGTCAAAGAAGTGAATTCTGGTCCACCTCAAAACATAGGTCTTGGTCTGCTTCCAGTGAACCAAATGTAGGAAGCAAACTACAATACAGGGCATTGTGGGTAAACAAAAAAACAAATGCATGTGTAGCATGATAGCTGGGAAAAACTGCTTGTGGTCAGATGTGGAGTGAGCACAGAGTAAAAGCTGTGATAAAAAATATGGTCTATAAGAACAATGAAGTTTTCAAAGTAATTAGTGGAAAATGGAGGCTCTGGCATTCATCCATACAGACGAGCGGTGCTGCACAATGGTGAAAAGAAGTGGCAGTTCAGGGGAAGAAAAGGACACATTTCCTTGGTATGAAGAACTAGATGCCATTCTTGGCACGTGACTGACAGGCAGGAGAATACGTTATTAAAAAGGTTTACTTTGCTTGACAAGATGCATTGCGAAAGAAAACGTGGACCAGCTGAGTGTTGCAACCCCAATCAGAGTCTACCGGACTGTTAGGTGTGAAAACGACCCAAGATATGGATCAGGTTCTGGCTATTCTCCAGCATTTGTCAGTCACCACAGTTACAGACAACCTGTACCAGTTATGAAGAAAATACAGCTTGGGGATTTGTTTGAACAAAATGTACTAGGGGCAGCAGAGGCTCAGTTTAATGTTAGTCCTCGTCAGTGACATTAGGGGAAATTGTGCATCCTGCTAAGTTATGATGTGACTGTTATCGGCATCCACGGGCATGTCCTGCAAAAAACACTCAACATACCTTTGCTTAAATGATTTCAGGGCACAACCCTTTATGCTGCCTCCATGTTTGCAGAGCACATTGTTCACTCAGCTGTACGACCCAGGAAAAGCAATGTCATTATTCAGTAGTCTTCTGATCTGCCGTACGCTTCCAATGGGAAACAGCAAGGTCAAACAAGTCCTGTTAATCTGAGGGACGGTGCCAGGATGCGCTGTGTAGAGTTTTTTAGTGTGTGACGTCTTGGCAAAACAAGGAGAAGGGATGCAATTCTCCATCCTAAGCCACCTTTGGGGAGGTGTGGGGGGGGTAGCTCATAAGAAAAGCAATGTGAGATCTGCTTTCCACTGCCAGAATTTGTCTCTAATTTTCTGCAAGTGCCCTGGAGCAAAACAGTGAAAAGTGCTCATGTTGAAAAGTGTACCTGGCATTATGTTTTCCGCAGCGATTTAAAAAAAAGAGAGAAAAATCAAGTGGTGTTCTGATTCCGGTGCCCAGAAAATGTCTCCATGCAAACTCTTTAACAACAAATGAACAGATATTCAACTTTATCTGACGGCCATGCGCTCAATTGGAAGGAAAATATAATCTCAGATTTGGCATCGGTGGCATCAGGCTTGACCTTTATATGGAAGAGCAGCCACCAAAAAGCTTCTAGTAAAAACTACTCCAGTAAGTTAAACATCCACAACCTTCTACGACTATACATACAATTTCTGTCACTTACAAAGCCTGGTACAGACAAGCACACACTGTACGTACAGTAATGTGTCCAGTATGTACAGTCAGTAAATGTTTTTCACAGCAGTAACACACCCTGTTGTGTTTCAAGATGACAGATCCTTGTCAGTGAACTTGCTCAAGACTGAAACAATGAAAAATTTAGGACAAATCTTTTTTCTGCTTCTTGGCTCGGTCCTGCAGCATCTCTAAGTCTTGGAATTGCACGTCTGCTTTGTATACTGACTCATACATGTGGGGATAACAGTACTCATCTCCAAACTTTCTCTTTCAAGCGTGTACTTTGATGCCCACAAGGGAAGCTCACTTTTCGGCACGTCTTTGTCGATTTGGCCAATCATTGTCTGTGGAAGATGTAGCCAAAATCCCCTGAAAGTGAAACGAACAAATGAAGATGAATAAACAGATTTTGCTGATGTACACACGTATCACTTTGAAGCCATTTAAAACTTGTGGAAACTAACCCTTTAATTCTAACGTACGAGCTGATGACATGTGCATGTTTGATAAGATAAGATAAGAAAAGATAAGAGACTTTATTTATCCCACACTTATTCCTTTGTAACAGCAGCCACAGTGTTGACACAGAGAATAAATATAATATAAAATAATAGAGCACATGTGCAAGTACAAGATTAAAAATAAGATTAAAAATAAAAAGTAAGGGCATCAAAGAAGAAAACTATTGCACTCAGACTGGATTATGTACAACGTTTTATCCCTGAAGTGTAACGTAGTGACACAGAAAACTAGGGAGCAAAAAATCAAAATCACCTTTACATGTAGGAATCTGGGGCCTAAATGTCATTGGTCCATTTAAATGCAAATGACGGGTTCTATAAAAAACAAACTTGGCGTGCAAAGCTGCTTCGCCCCACACAAGCTGACTCCCATCTGTAAGTCCTGCACACATTTACATGCAGCTAAAAATAAGAGTCCCAAGTACACTGTGCTGTACAAGTGGCACAATATGCATGTTATAAACAGATGCTAATTAGATATGATTAAAGAAAATACAGTGTACGTTGCACCTCAACTTGTTTTGTTAAGATGGCACAAAATTTTTCTTGGTTATAACAATGTCATAAAAAGTCACTACTGACAGTTCCTGGTTGGACTAATATGCAGACAGAAATCGCTGGATTATTAGTGTGACTGAAGCAACAACAGCTCTGATTTTTTTTTATACATATGACATACATGGTCTTTCGGGTTCAGTGGCAGGTTAAGGGTCCGCTAAAGGCTATTTATGGTGCTATGTCACAGTGTTGACTGGTGGTCTATGGTCATATACATAAATTGCCCAATAAATTGCCCAATCTGACAAGAACATGACTATCCATTCCTTTGTCACTGTTCACTTGTTGCCTCAAACAGCCATCTGATACAGAGAACAAGAGGCATTAGCTTTAGCAAATGTTATGGCTGAAAGACATGAAGTGAAAAGAGATACCAAAAAAAAAGAAAAACACTGAGCTAGTTTATGTCAAGGATCATAAACTGCGTTTTTCAGAGGGTCAGGATTTTTCAAAGGAAAGTTGGTCCCTTGTTTGTCAGACTTCAAGAAATAAATAAAAATACCAATGTAACATTTTTACATGACAAAGTGTCTAGAACTTGTTTAAGTGTTGTTAGGTCCAGTTCATTTTAGTTCACTGAAAACAGAATTTTAAAATCTGTCTTTGGGGATCATTTTCTCGATCGAATTAATCAACTTGACACCAGAGAAGCCGGCCTGTGACTGAAGGGTCGCCGGTTTGAATTCCCAGAATCTTGGTGGGGATGATGAAGGCCACCATCTGTCCCCACCTTCATCATCAACACCTCCGTGGGCCCTTGAGCAAGGCCCCTAGCCCCCAGATGCTCCCCGGGCACTGCACAGTGGCTGCCTAGTGCTCCCCAAGGGGATGGGTCAAATATGGAGGAAACATTTCATGTATGTATGTACAGTATATGACAAATAAAGATACCTTAAACAAAACAGGTCAAGAAAATGAAACAAAAATAAAAAAGAACAGAAACTTACAATAACTGATAGAACCATAGGGGAAAATGAGAACAAGACTGATGATTTAAAACATTATTTAAACGAGAAAACTTCAACTGTTAAAGATGACCTTCATGACTATTTTATTGCAAATTCCTGGATTTACGAGTGGCACTTGAATGCACCATACACCGTGCACCATCTCAAACTCTGAATTGAGACAGAAAAAGGAGGTAGTTTACCGGGAAGTGATGATAATGTCGGTCATTCCACAAACTTCACAGTAAAATGCAGCCGTTTGGGAGAAGTTAATGATAAAATGTCATTGTTTTTGCATTATTCGTCATTGTCTTGATTGATGTGGCCTATAAAAGCTCGCAGCGGATATTCTCTTGTATACTTGCTAGTAATAATCTGACAGAAGACGGTTTTAAGGCTTTTAGATCCTGCAGGTTGAAGCACATACTCGGAGTCAGTAAATGAGAATCTTTGGGCCAGATGTGGCTTTTGGGTTGTCAGTTGACGATGTCTGATTTAGGTCATATTTGGATCATGGCCATGATAGCCGTAGGAAAATTTAGTACATTTTATTTACCTGCAGAAACATTGAATCATTTTGCTTGTGGGAACAGCATACAGTTCCTGACATACAAAATTGTTGCTTGGCATTATCTGTATAATGTGATATATGTGGGTGTGAAACAGACGTGGCCTGGCGCCCGATGTCAGCTTTATACTTCCTTCTTTTTTGACATTTACATGTCCAAAGACATTACTACCCTTAAGGCAATTGATTCTTTTTTCCCCCTGCATGTGTTTACTGCTTCCACTCAGCCAGTGGAGCGGCTTGTAAAGTTTCTTTTGGCTTGATCCAATGGCTCCTAATAATCTCAGCTTGCCTGTGTGCTGTGGCTGCAACATTATGCGTCCTTGTTTGAGTAAACCCTTAGAGCAGCAGATAAATCTCCCCTTCCTCTCGAGGAAGTTTGGCTTTTATTGCAGCCCTCTCTTTTGTCTGGCTGATGGATTATAGCAGAGAATTTATGCACACTTGACTTATAAATCTTGATCAGGCGCTCTTAAGCATCATGAATCACTACTTACGCCATTATCTGTGCCTGACTGTGGAAAGGCTTCAGGGATGAGAAGAAGTGTTTCAGAGCAGTTGTTAAATATTTAGCATGTTCCCATTCATGGATTCATTTTGTCGATAAAAATCACACTGCAGTGCAATTATAGAAGTTTCTGAAGCCATTGTCAGTGTTATTGTAGTTCCTTTGTTTCGTAAATAAAAGGACTAGTGATTTTTGGGACCACTTTACAGTAAAATGTGGTATTAATGTGGAAATAGTGAGGAAATACTAGGGTAGTTTTTTTTTGTTTACGCCTGATAGTGATGACATAGAAAATGGCACATATTTCCAGGTAATTAATATATACTGTATTTTAAGGCCAAAACATACTTGGTGGCTGGTTGAAACATATTGGCTGTAGCATTAAAATGTGTTTCAATCATAGAGTGTGTATATTGCTGGACAAATTGGCCTATTGGTTTCTGAACAGCAGTTTTGATACCAATCGGGTTCTGACTCAGTCGACTCGGTGCGACTCTGCTGGTGAGTGCAGTTACCCTAGCAACAAGTCAGCTGTGATAGGCTCTAGTACCCACCCCCCCAACC
>JAQQAE010018015.1:0-11302 GCA_029823295.1 Pseudamia nigra
TTGGCCACCACAGAGTCCAGACCTTAACCCCATTGAGAATCTTTGGGATGTGCTGGAGAAGGCTTTGCGCAGCGGTCGGCCTCTACCATCATCAGTGCAAGATCTTGGTGAAAAATTAATGCAACACTGGATGGAAATAGATCTTGTGACATTGCAGAAGCTTATCGAAACAATGCCACAGCGAATGTGTGCTGTAATCAAAGATAAAGGCGTCCAATAAAATATTAGTGTGTGTGACTTTTTTTGGTGGAGCCTTTTTTATGGCCAGGCAGTGTATGTACAGGCTGACACTACCAGTCAAATGTGTTGACACACCTTCTTTTTCAGTATTTTTATTTTCATGCATGGATTAATATAGTAAATGAAAAACTGTTAAACAACCCAGAATATGTGTTGCGTTTTAAATTATCCAAAGTAGCCACATGCAGCTTTGATGACAGCTTTGTACTCTGATGGCATTCTCTCATAACATTTACAAGGTCCATCTGGAATAGGTTGTACGCCTCATCAAGAGTTAATTTCTTGTCTTCTTAATGTGCTTTAGACCATCAGTTGTCTTGTTCAGAGAAAAGGTGGGTACAGAGTCAATAGCCCTATAAGTGCTACTACAACTAATGTAGAAATCCATATTAAAATAAAAACCAGTCCATCATTACTTTAAGAAATGAAGGGTCAGTGAATCAAAAAAAAGTCAAGATTGTGCAGTCACCAAAACCAAACATTATGATGAAATTGTCTCTCATGAGGACAGTCCCCAGTTTCTGAGGCTGGTAATTCTAATAAACTTCTCCTCTGCAGCAGAGGTAGCTCTTGGTCTTCCTTTCTTGGGATCGTCCTCATCAGAGACAGTTTCATCATAGCATTCGATGGCTTTGGCAACTTCATATTCAAATTCCTTGAGATTTTTCACATTGACCAACCTTCTTTTAGTATAATGATGTCTTTTCTCTTTACGCCACTCAGTGATATGGATTTGTAAGTAGTTGTAGTGGCACTAATAGAGCTACTGACTGTATCCACCCTTCCTCTGTACAAGACAACTGATGGTCAAAGCAAATTAAGATGGCAAGAAACGGGAAAAATTAACTCCTGACAAGGCACACCTGTGAACTGAAAACCATTCTGCTGTCTACCCTGTGAATATGATGAGAGAGCTGTTACAACAAGTACATCTGGCTACTTTGAACAATCTAAGCTATCAAACATGTTCTACATAATCCTACATGTATTATTTCATTTTCACTGTCTTCAGTAGTGTTGAAAATAATAAAGAAAAAACACTTAAGGAGAATGTGTGTAAAATTTCAGCAAGTAGTGTACACTGAAGTTTTAGATTGCAGATCAATTGACTTGAAAACACTTAAAAACAAGGAACAGCAGCTATTCGGCAAAGCTACTCAGTTTCTGTAATGACAGATGTAGCCGACACAGAAGTGCTGACCTCAGTGCAGTAAAGTAATACATGTAAACCCACTGAAGAATTTACCATCATCATCACTATAATTTGGCCCTTCATTTTTAAGATTTCTTTCTGGGCCCCACTGTCGACATATTAACATTTGTTTCCCCTTTGTTGGCTGCAAAAAACCCTTGGCTGCCAAACATGACTCTAACCAGGAATCACATTCAGTCTTGGAAAGGATACTGAATGAATGGTTCGTCAACAAGAATTTCCTGCAACTGTCTGTAGTAGGTCAAATGGAAACTGCTGGGGGAATGCATTATCAGCGACCAAACAGTTAAATGAAAAAGACGTATGAAAGTACCCTACAATTGTGACTGTAAAAATGTTCTTACTCTCTCGTATGTTTTCCCATGTCCACTGGTCATTCTTGAAGAAAGGATGCCTCTTGATCTCCTCTACACCATTCCGGCCCAGTCGAACTTCTCTGTAGAGTCAAAGCAAAAACACTTGAGGTTAGTTTTGACAATTTAGCATTATATCTATAATATCCATGCTTATCTGTACAAGAAAATAGCTGCATGCACATTTCTATTAAAATTCCTTCCATGCCACAGAACAATTGCTGCCCAAACAAGAAGAGGGTCTTAAGATAAGGACCCTCAACTTGATCCAGTGCTTGGTCTGTGGCTATCTAACCTGTCAGTCAGGAAAGCGCAGATGAGATTCTTGGCATCATTGGAGATGTCGCTGTCATCAGGGAAGGTCAGGGCGTTCTTGTGGTTCATAATTTTGCTGTAAGTCCCCACAAGAGAGTCTGCATAAAACGGAGTGTCACCTGTGTGCAACGCAATATTGAGATGAGTTACGACAATGTGGAGGCATGCACTGGAAGCAAAACACACTGGAATGTCACAATTTTTTGAGATTTTTCAGCCAAAGGGGAATGTATCTCTCATTTTTGGCTTCGTCATAAAACTCACCAACTAGCATCTCATACAGGAAGACTCCAACTGACCACCAGTCGCACTCTCTGCCATAATAACCATCCCCTCCTTGGGATTTCAGTACCTCAGGCGAAATGTAGTCTGGAGTTCCCACTGCTGTGTCACATCGTACCATGCCATCCTGACAGAGGGCAAGTATGTTTTTTTTTTTCCAACATTAATCAGCAAGATAATGTAACAGTAAAACACCTCATTGGTTCTAAAATTTCATATTTGTTAAGATTTGTGGTGTGAAAGAAATACCTTGTTCATTTTCATACAGGTCCCAAAGTCTGCTAGTTTTAAGTGCCCTGCTTTGTCTAGCAACATGTTATCTGGCTTCACATCCCTGAGGAGACAAAAACAGAATGTTGTCAGACATGCAAATCACAACAACGTACAGCACCCAAAAATTTGGAGGAAAAAGCAAGCCAAGTATGTCTACAAATAATTTTGTTTTTAAAAACTAGATAAAAGGAACCGATTAATCAAATGTTCCTCCAAATGCAGTATTCACATTCTGATTTTTAAATTATTGTACAGCTACATTAGATGAAAGGCTGCAGTAAGTTACCTGTGGATGAATCCCATAGCATGGATTCCATCTAGCGCCAGCACCACTTCAGCCGTATAAAATCGAGCCCACTTCTCTGGGACGTCATAGTTGCTCATCAAGTTTACCAAATCGCCACCTGGCATGTATTCCATCACCATATAGAGGTAGCGATCATCCTGAAATGCGAAAAAGAGCTGCGACAAGGAAAAGACAAACAGATATTTAGTTTCAATGATGATAAACAAACCTTTTAACGTAATAACCTGACAAGTCTTTGTTACATGCTTTATTGTTTAACATCTCACCTGCACCACCCATGAACTATTTGCAAAAGCCATGATATCCCTCTCTTCCCAAAAGAAAGCAGAGTCCGACCTCTTGATCATTTCAAACTTGCTCAGCAGCTTCATGGCGTATACTTTGCTTGTAGCTTTGTGTCTTACCTGTGAATGGTGAAACACAAAAGTTGTTTTTGAGAATAAACCCCAGAAGCATATATTGCATGAGTAACTTTACCTCCTTTGGGCTAACAAAAAATAGTTCATACCAATACCCTGAGAACATTCCAAATCTATCAATTCATTCAAACAGAGCCAGAACTGCATTTATAAGATCAGACAGAAAGAGAAGTGCATCATCAGCATAAATCACCAACCTGCGATGGTGAGAGATTCCAATGCCATAGCAAAAAGCAGTGGTTGATAAAGGACAGCCTTGTTAAGGACAGAGTGAAGCTGAGATTCTCATCTACTTTATACTTTAGTGCTCAAGAAAGGCTACACCCATCATTAAGCTAACCATTTATAAATGCACTTTATCAATTCAAATACCAAATATTACACCACAGGTTGATGGATTAAGTCCAGAATACGACAATCCAGTGATGTGTTCTTATCCTTCCTCCGTAATGGGACGAATAAATATCATAAAAATGTATATTATTCCCCAAGTTTTTGTATTTATTTCAATCTATTCCACTAGCTCCTTCATCATTTTTTGAACATGAAAACTTTTCAATAATTTTATTTAGGGAAAGAGTTCTTACCAACTGCACTTCTCCAAACGCTCCCCTCCCAATAACTTTAACCACCTCATAGTCCTCCGCTTTCATGCGCAGGTCACGGATTTTACTAATGGTGTCTTTATCTGAAAAAAAAACAAGCAAAGACAAATGGAAATTGAGAAACAATATATCCAAGGAGCAACTATGAAATCCAATTGTATTGAATTAACCTTGTAAGGGAGTGTCCCCCAATCTTTGCAGCTAAGCATCGCATTAAACCAGAAGATGAACTTCATGTTAAAACACTCTGATGCCCATGAAAGCACACAATTAATCACTTCCAAAAGACCACGTATTCTAGTCCTTCTGATTAACAGATATTTATGACAGAAATGTTTACAAGTAAAGGTCAAAATGATGAGCCTTTCATGACTTTTCAGATTTTTTTTCCAATTGCTGTTTAAAAGAATGCCAGATTTGTAACGGAGTGTTTCAAAGCAAGCTAGTTTATAGAATAAGTTCAGAAAACAAAAATTAGCAATATTCACGTCAGAAAGAATTTAAGTTATCGCTTGTAAAATCATCATGCCAAAAGAAAGATTGATGATGGATGTTTCCAAGTATCCAGAACTAGAGTGAGAACCATGAGAAACATTTTGAAAAAAAAAAATAAAATTTTCATAGAGGCTGATAACTTTGATCCCAACTGCATACTTAATAAAAAAGAAAAATCAGCTTACTTTTACACAAATCACATTTGTTATTTCAGTAGAACATACAGCCAGTTGGCAAACAGACCAGAAAAGACTTCAAAACACTTATGCACAGCTGAGAGATGCTGTTTGGGAAAGGTTTATTGCTTGCTGAGATCTGGCTCCTCCCAGATATTGGAACACTGGCTCCCCTTGGGGACACAGTATTCACTGTTCAGCCAAATTTGGTCATAGTTGACTCAGGGGGGATTATTTTCAATTCACACGGGTCACAATTGGTACGGGAATGCATGCAAAAGGGGGATGTGAGGGCATCCAAGTTTAATTGATCTAAAAATAAGACCCAGTGCTTGCACTATTAGCACTGGAACTGCTGCAAGTGAGTCATTTCCATTTTTGAGAAGAGGTCTGACCGCCTATGGACTTTAGGTTTAACCAATATTCAGAACAATGGTATGTGTATATTTACATCTGTGGGGGTGAAGGAGGACTATTTTATGTAGGTCTGAGCATAAGTACATAGAGAAATCAGCTGATATGACCTAGGTACAAAAACACAGTGGATGAAGAAAAGAATTCAGAGTAAGAAACCCTTGAGGCGGTGCATGCCATTGAGGACAAAGATCTCACAAGACAGCTAGTCCATTAGTCCATCAATGTATTGCTAACACTTGGATGCTATATTACTGTAAGAGAACTATACCACAACTAACTAAGGAGATGAATAATGGCAGTTTTTGCTTGAGGGGTGGATGTTGCTTGGATTAATATTCAAGTAAAACACAAACAGTAAATTGTAACTTTCTCAGAATGTGAAAATTTCAGACTATGATAACATTTTTCCATGTAAAAGGGTGCGTTTTTATCAACCACATCAACATATTTATTAGTGAAAAATGCAGTATGATGCATGTCTACCGGTATGGAGCTAGGGAGTAATCCATGCACTCCCCAAGTAGAGTGCTTAGTGTACAATTTCCCCATAAAAGAATTATATTTAGCTTCGTTCTGCTCTTGATGTTTTGGTTTGTTCCAAACATAACTATGAGGGCTCCCAAGTCTGTGGGCACTGAGAAAAAGAGAAGCCAACATGATAGACATCAAATGGGTCACCAACCATTTATGAAAGCCCCTTTGTTGGGGACACCAAGCAGCAGACACCTATTGTGTCCAAGCCTACATAGAAGTGGTGACCCAAAAACTTCTCCTTTTCTGAGCCTAGGCTTATTCTCATATTCTCATTGTGCCTGTGAGCACAAATGGTTAAAGTGGAAGACACTGAGACATCAATATTAAAAGAAGACTGCAAGATGTGAACTACTTACATCTATTCAAAAAGTTGTCAATGCTCTTGTTTTTCCTCAGGGCAGGGAAGTCAAGGTCATACACCAGTGCATCCAAGCCATCCTGTGTGGAAAAGGAAAGGGTTAACAAGAAGAAAAACAAACAGCTACACAGCTTTTACCGCTTTATACAACACCGACTACAACATGCAGACGGCTGTACTGTGACACTGTGGTTCTACGGAGTACACACAACTTCTGCACAAGCAAGCAGATGTCGAGCTGATAAATGGCTCAATTGCAAAAATGTACAATATATAAAAGTGAATAAAATATCACCGTGGTCACCATCAGAGAAATGATTCAGTGGGCAAGATTTAGTTACTGGCTGTAATATCAGAAGTTTAGTCACACCTTCTCCTTCAGTGGTTTTTCTTGCTTTCCTAGTAGAGGTCGACCGATTATCGGCCGGACAGATATTTGGAATTTTGACGTATATCGGTATTTTTTAAATCTGACGGGCCGATATCAAGAAATCAATTAAAAACTGGGTTATTTCGGCTCAGCCACCCCTCTCCTTCTCTCCTGCCATTTCTGTCTCCAGCGCTGTTCTGCCCACAGCGCCATCTGATTGGTTAAACAAGCCACAGCATGTATAAGCTGTGTGTGTCTTCACACACACACACACGGCAGAGAGGTAACGTTTTCTCATGTGGAGAACTTAAGCTCCAGAGAGCAAGCACAAGTGTCGAAGGTAAACACAGAAAACTCTCCCGAAATTGTAATAAACATTCCAGTGCTCTATATCTCACAACTACCACTAATGTTACAGTATGTAGCAGAATAGAGCATAGTAAACATAACATACGTCCTGTACCTCTTATGTACCTCCTGACATGTCTGTGAATTACTTGAAAGAAGGTGCTGATAATAGACAGTCAAACAGTCCGTGATAGTAAAAGCATGTGTGATTGAGAGAGCATGTAAAAAACTCAATTTACTTAGGGGAAACACGCTAAGGTGGAGGCTGATTAGTTTGTATCATAACATTAGCTCGCCGGTCTGGCTGTAAACACTCAGACTACGTATTAGCAATGGGGAGAATATATGTAATGTGGAGAATGGTGTGCATTTGTGTGAAAGTCACATGACAAACTCTACAGCTCACGACTACTACAATAACTTGTGAGTCTAGGATCCATGCACTTCTGGAGCCATTCGTTTTCTGTTTGTTTGGTTAAATAAACATGCTTTAGGCATTTAAACGAAGTTAAGTGTTTCTATTATTCAACATTTTTACTCCAATTTTTACACATTTACTGCAAATGAATATCTGCTCCAAATATCGGTTATCGGCGTCCTTAACTACTAATAATCAGTATCCGTCCTGAAAAACCCACATCGGTCGATCACTATTTCCTAATGTGCTTTGGCTCATCAGTTGTCTTGTGCAGAATAAGGATGGGTACAGAGTCAGTAGTCCTATTGGTGCCACTACAACTACGGTACAAAAAAATATTATGGAACAGTTAAGAGCAAAGACAGTCTGTCATGACTTTGAGAAATGAAGGTCAACCAATGAAACAGTGTGCCCTCTAATGCTATGATCAAACTGGCTCTCATGAGGACCATCCCAGAAAAGGAAGACCAGGTGCTTATTTGCTGCAGAGGATAGGTTTGTTGAAATTACTAGCATCAGAAACCAGGAACAATCCTCGAGAGGGTTCTTTTCATCATACCATTTGATGGTGTTGGCGACTGTACTTGGGGACACATTTAAACTTCTTGAAATAATTCAGGCTGTCCCGAGTGTTTCGTGCCATAACGTGGATTTGTGCAGTCGTAGTACTAACAGAGCTCTTGAAAGAGTGTGTAAAGCTGTTATCAAAGCTAAAGGTGGCAACTATGGACAATCTGAAATATGTTCTGGGGTGTTCAACATTTTTTTAGTTCACTACATAATCCTGTGCATGTTCTTTCATAATTTGATATCTTCAGTATTAGTATCAATGTACAAGGTTAAAAAAAAGAAAAAAACACTTAAGGGCACATGTCCAAACGTTTTACCTTTAGTGTACCTTCTATCCATGGCCATGAATAATAAACAAAAATTTTTTTTAAAAGTCCCTCAAGTTGAACTTAAGTTCAGTTCAAGTGCCATTATGGTTAGCAGGCAGGTCATGCAGCAGAAAAGACAGATCTCAAAGTCTGCTCTTCTGGGTATGTGTGTGTGCAGAGAAAAGCTGGGATATCCAGAAGCAAGAGTCAGCTGCTGCACAGACCTACATTCAACTATGTTGCAGAAAAATCAAGCCTGGAAGCCAATAAGCATGCATGAACATGATGTAAAGAGTGTTTCAGACTTTTGAAGCTTTATAGCTTTAAACATTTGCATTTTGTAGTTCAAAAAAATAAAAGTCACTGCTGTAAATAATCAAGTATGTTTTAGTCACTCTGAATGGATCAACAGAACATTTTACACAACGATCACTAGGTTATCATAAGGCAAAGGAACAAACCTGTTGATTGAAGGAAAAGGCGGCTGTCTAACAATAATCATTAAGGATGTCAAATTGGTGATGATGAGGCAGTACAACACTGAGTAGAAACATGTTGAAAAGAAGAGTAGAAGTCAAAACAACACTACTAGGATTCCAAAAGATGTACATGCACAGGCTAGATTGTCTCAGGCACGGCAGGGGCATAAGTGCCACTGGCGGGATTTAATCTAATCTTCCATAATCCAGAGTGGCTGAAACAAGAAAGGCACAAATGCTTGAACAGAACATGCTGCTATTTATTCCCTCTAGCTGATGTGAGCCAGATGTTGACACAAAGCATCTCTTGACAATGTCCTGCCTCTGCATGCTTTAAAAGGTCTGATATAAATATCACTGCTGTGCTGTTTGCAAATTAATACAAATAAAATGCATTTTAATTAATCATACTCTGATACATCGGCTGCAAAAATCTTGTAATTCCTGTATCACAAATTAATCTGTCACATGACAGATGTCTTTCTGCATCTCTGAGCAAAACAATGATGACACATGGTGAATCAGCAGCTCAGACAAGGCAAGGAATCCTCTTAAGTAACTTGCCGCTTCTGCTCAGCAGTGGAGGTCAGAGCCACTCCCCCACCACCACCACCACCACCACGAGATGTAAAACAGGCAAACGCCCTCTGGGATGGGTGGAAGCAGGGAAAAGCCAGGTGGGAGAGAAAAAGGAAAAATGTGAAGTGAAAAATTGCTGATGGGAAGGGCAAAAGTAACAGACATTTGTAGGAAAATAATGAGGGAAATAAATGAGTAGGTTTAACACACATGGCAGGAGTATCATTATCTGCTCACCTTAAGGAAAAAACTCAAAGACAGAAGGCAGGAAGGAGCATTTACACTGGACAAAACATAGGCTGGGAGCACAGAGGGGCCCTGCTGGCTGTACAGTATCCCGCCTGACTGCACTGGAAAAAAGGCAGAAGAACTGACTCGTTTAGGACCCTAATCACAAGGCTTGCGCTCAGCAATGCACGTTTGCATAACTTCCTGCCACAGAGAACTCTGGACAGCCACAGTAACATTCCTCAACAGGACTGTACACGTCAGAGAGCTATTTTAGGTATGTGGCCAAACAAGTTCTCAACAAAAAGTGAAGGAAGGGAGGAAAAAAATCCCATCCCTAGTGCAAGTACAGAGTCTCATAGTGAGCCTTCTTTTCAATCTTCCTTGTGCTGAAAACTATGACGGAAAGGAGGCGGGAGAAGAAGGCTGTTGCATGTGGGCCTGGCCTGTCCAATAGGAGAACAAATGAAGGAAAAAACAAAGAAAAATAGGAAGAAGGCTGAGCTTAACGCATTTTCCTTTGAGCACTAAAGAGACCAGAAAAGTATTGAAAGGATTCTTAAACAGAATAAAGTTAATGCAAGATTCAACTGGAAAAATGACACTGTTGCTTAAAGTTTGAATATCACTGCTCTGTACTCTTATGTATCTAGATCTTCTGTTGCTGTATACACGTGTGTTTAGTTTTGAAGAAGCAGGTTCAGAGGCTAAATATGAAACATACATTTACTGCTGCTGACTGATTTGTGATTAGTTTGATCTGGTTTTCGGCTAGTAACTCATCAGACCGCTCTGCCAGATGGGGCTGACTGAAGCACCAACTTGGCTCTACTCAAAAGAGGCATCCCATTAAAAAGAGGCTGCTGATCTCCTGTGGTATTTTCCAGAGGTGAATCTGTTCCTAGATAAGCACTTGTACTGCACTTTTTGCAGCTCCAAAATTTCCAAGTGCTTATGACTTCCTCTGTGCTTTTTAAACAAACTGAGGGAAAGCAGTCTAAATGTTAAATATGTAGCCTTCAACCACTGAGATAACACAATACACTGTAGGGGGGACTTGGAATCAACAAAGCAAGAGCATATGACAACACTAATCAAATTCAAGACTAGGAGTCAATATTCTGTGGACATAAAATACCGCCTACCTCCCAACTAGCTACCGATTAAGATACAGAGGAAAATCATGCATAATATTAACTACAAGCAATGGGTGGTAGCAGGCCACAGGCTATGTTTCATTATGTGGCAGCCCTGGGAAAAAAAACATCTGGCAAACAAACCAGAGCTTCCAGAGCTCCGTGTTATCCTATTTCTGCTGATGCTGCTTCAGCCAGAGGGCGACACATTTCTGGGATTACTAAATAATAATATGAAAAACCACCTCATTGCCCTCTAAATCAAATGTGGTAATTATGCAACTTGAAAAAATGTGTATACTTACACAAAATGCACAGGCCAGTGGCTGACATTACATATGGCAATTATTTCTTTGAGCTTTAGGGGAGAGAAATCCACACACAACACAAAAGCTCTTTTCCAGACATTTAAGTCTGAGTTAAAATTTCCATGGGAGAATCAGCCACATCATCCCTTTCTGCATGCCAGCACAAAGCATGTGGACTGGCCTAAGTCAAGCCCTACCGCTCACTTCCTTTTCTGCCACCTCTTCAAAGACTATATGCTTTCCATATGTGAAAAATGGTGCAGACAGCCGTTCAGTTCACCATGCAAGCTCAGACGGTGTGCGTAATCAACTCCACCAATCGAAGCATCGGTAACACCCATGCCCTGGTAATGCAAACTGTCAGGTATTCATATACAGTGCATCCGGAAAGTATTCATGGAGCTTCACTTTTTCCACAATTTTTTATGTTGCAGCCTTATACCAAAATGGATTAAATTCATTTTTCCCTCAAAAATTCTACACACAACACCCCGTAATGACAATGTGAAAAACTGTTTTTTGAAATTGTTGCAAATTTATTAAAAATAAAAAAAACCTGAGAAATCACATG
>JAQQAE010018017.1:0-11302 GCA_029823295.1 Pseudamia nigra
GGTTCTCCTTTAGCCAATCAGGACACAGAACACAATGCGCGTTCATATGCTGTAAAAAAAATACATGAAAATTGCACTAAAAAAAATCCACAAAACAGCGAGGCTGCAAAAGGTGAACCGCGATATAGCGAGGGAACACTATTTAGAAAATACCAGTTTCTATGCCAGTCATATCATTTTATTTATTTGTATTTATCCACCACACCTTAAAGGTTGGTCCATGATCATATTGTCTGACCGTAAACCGGTCCGTGGCGCAAAAAAGGTTGGGGGCCGCTGCCTTAAAGGCCGGTCTGTGAAAATGTTGTCTGACATTAAACCGGTCCGTGGCGCAAAAAAGGTTGGGGGCCGCTTTTCTAATCCATATCTGTTTGCCATTGATTACGGTTGCTCAGCTTGTGTATGCAGGTTCTGTGGTGGGTGTGTGGGATTTTTGTTACAGGAAGAACACTCTAGGTAGGTTTTCTTTCTGAAATGCATGTATGTGTGAGAGCGGGTGTTTTGGGAGCTCGTAAATACTTCATGGAGCCAAAGCCACTGTAAATTCTGGCCAATAAGAGGAGGGGGCAGAGCAGATGCTTGCAGGTTTTTCTGCACAGGGAAATCTACACACATGTAAGTATGCATAGATTCTGTATATACACATACACACATCTCACAGAAATGCTTACATGAACTCACACAGAAACCTCTACCAAAAACTGGAGGTGGACATTGACGGAGAAAAAGCACTCGCATGTTGTCAAAGTGTTATGGAAACACACTGAGCCCACAGCAAAACATTTCTGGCTCACACTGAAAGATTCATAACCTTTACATCACCTCTAATCATGTATACACGGACCCTTCACACAACCACACGAAACTTTATTCAGACACAGTGGTGATCGAATAAGTTACACAGTTTGGTGTAATTCTTTAACCCACCAGTAGGTTATTTTACAAAGTGGTACTCTTTTGTCCATCATTAGCCCAAAATCAAATGTCAAAGTGTACACATACACTCACATACGGTTAGAATCTCTTTGGTTTAAATGTACACACAGACGTTGATTGATAAAAATCTAAACACAGATTTTACATTAATATAATTCTTTGCACATGTACATACACACATACAGTTGCATGCTGCTTTGATATTCTAAAAAAAAGAACACATCACGCACAACATTTGCAGCCTTTTAATACTTCTTCTTCTAGTTATTAAAAAAAATGTAATGTTGGTTCTGATCTTACCATCAACACCATCGCATTTCTTAGGACGGCCGCACACAGAGAAACGTGACTGAAGATTGATTGATTGAAGCTTGATTGATTGATGATTGAAATAACCTCGCACACAGCTGCAGATTGACACCATGACTGCCACCTGGGAACTGGCGCCATCTATTGACAGTAAACAATGATTGCATTGTGACCAGTTGTGACACATGTCCACCAATGACAAAAGTTGCAAAGTCGGAGTTGTGACCATCGCACATTGCCGAGACTGAGTCCTGACGATTCAACATGTTTAATCGGCACAATTTCTGTTGGGACGCTGTCAAGACGGAAAAATCTGGGTCAGGAACCGCCACGCATCAAGCCAATTTCCACTTACACTGAGTTGAGATGAGTCGCATTTCTCTGTGTGCGGTCGGCCTTATGTGTATCCTTCTGTTCAGTCATGGATCATCGGGTCCTTTTTTCCCCTACCATATCTACATAGTTCCATCCTTTTTGTTTTACCTCCTCTTCACTGTTTTATTTCACATGGTTGAGGTATATTAGCTCAAAACATTCTGCACATATGCATCTGGTTAACCTGTAAATTGCTTACGCAGTGGGAAAAGACTCAAGCAGCGTTTCCCCTCGTACATTACAGCTCCACCTGTTTGTGCCCTGAACACAGGCCTGGAGAAGTGCTTTGCTTTGTTTTAACAGGTTGTTTGGGTCATGAGAATAATTCAAGGACAGCTAATAAGGTTAATATCATGGAATTCTAATTTAGAATAATGAATTGAAAATTATAGAAGAGATGCTATTTGGTATCTGCAATCACTGTTAAAATATTGACCATTTTATTTGCATCTGTTGCAATTACAGTTGAGTTAATTACATTTTATAAATGAGATTCTTTAAACTGTAAATGACAGTTTATAAGCAAAATATGATGTTTGCTTAATAAGAAATACATGTATTTTCCGCAATTAAAGAACTAAATGCCAATATAGAATCATTATAAGTTATTCATTATCTTTTGTTGATATGTTGTAAGTGTATGTACATTTTTTTAACGCCACATTTAGGATAATGTCAGAGGTTCTGAATGATTTGGCAGACTTGGTCTTTGAAATCAAATGTTGGCAAACAGTATATGATTCATATACTGTTTCATGATTCTGAAACTTTTTATGTGTTTTTCATCATAAAATCACATCTCTACACAATAGGAAGAGTCCAAGGTTCTGCAGATGTTTGAAAGTGTTAGAGTAGCACCAGTGAACCAGCAAGGCCATGTGAACGTTAGGACACAGTTTCAAAGATGACTCAGAACCTCATTTAAGAAATTGGCTATGAGGCCATCCTGGTCTTAGCAGAATCACACACATTTTATTTTGGAGGAAGAGCTGAATACCCTAAATAAGTCGTAAGCCCTTTAGCCGTGTTGGCTCTGAAGCGAAAACCTGACTAATGAGGGTATTAACAGTCATTCTGCTGCTTCTGAGTCATCGTAGGCTGTGGGGGTTTAGTTGTAACTAACTGAGACATTATACAGTGTGTGTTTGAGAACGAAAGAGATGTGACTCCTCTCCCACCGAGGACTTTAGTGTTACTTTAGTAGTCAGTCATTAATCCAATGGTTGAGTCATCCTTGCCTGCAGAGGCACTAAATTCTTGATCCCCTCGACACCGAGCTCTACAGCAGTCACAGTGACCAGAAGTCACATGATGCTGCTTGGGAGAAAAGCAAGATGTTTACCCTTTGTTTAGGAAATGCAACATGTTTATTGCAGCCAAATGCCTCTGGAGTGAAAGCTATTAAAATGGTGGGTCGCTATTGCTCAATGTTTGCAATCAAAAGAACAACGAGAAAGGGAAAATTATTTTTTGAGTAATCAGTACAAATACCTTCCTATGTTACTTAAAATGTCATTTTTACAGACAGCATAGTTTAACAGTAAATCTGAGTACATACTGGATTTTGGGGTTTAAAGACTTCAACTGTATAATAACAAGAAAGAAAGGGAAATACTCTATTTACATTAAAAGTGTTGGTTTAATTCACTTTTTAATATTTTATTTTTGCAGAACAGAATTAAAAAGGAATTTTCCTTTAAATTATAGTTCGTTATATAATGATTTACAGTTTTGTAATTGAGCTATAATTTCAACATGAAAGGAGACTTGTGTAAAAGAATCTGCTTCACTCCATCTGTATTAAAATACATCCAGGGGTAAAATATAACTGCCTTTCTCATATTTCAAGTACTTATATTCTATTTAACTTGAACATTTCCACTTTGTTACTTTATACTAATACAGTCTCCGATCAAAATATTTTACATTTTATTGTACATATTTTACATTTTACACCTCTTCTTTTTTAACACGTTATTTTTTTACATGTCCAGTACATTGCTGTACATCAAGAGTTGCACTGTATTCCTGCTGTCCTGTAACACTTTATAAACACATTGCATGTTAGCAGAGCTACATTGCACTTTAATATTTATTATTATTACTGTATGTATTTATTCTTTTTTATTCATTTGGTGTCTTTAGTAAAGTCTTATTTATGGATTTTAATTAGTTGTATTAAACTTAATTGATTAGAAACTTACAATATGGTCAGCAAAATATTGTCTAATTTTGCAGCCCCCATGAACAAAAAATATTCATCTTCATACTTCAGCTGCTCCCTTAACTTTCAGTATTCTGAAAGGACATTTTGATGTTAATAGTTGTACATTTCACTTAGGATGCATTTTGAATTCAGGGCGTTATTTGTAATGCCATATTTCTATACTGTGATATTTCTGTTTTACCTAAGTAAACTATCGAAATACTTCTTGCACACACCTTGCCAATTCACTAAACCAGCTCTCCCTGCAGGTGTCGGACAGTGTTGTCACATGCTGGGTGTTCTCATAAATTACATTTTAAACCCACGACACACACATGGGGAAATGTTGTATGAATAAATACATTTTGAAAAACACCCACAGAGCATGTCTTTGTGTGCATGCACATGTGTTTTTATGCTTTTGAATAAAATACCTGAACACAGAAGAACACACACATTTGATTTATGGCTTTCAGCATCTGGTTGTAAAATATGTGTGACCAAGAAATCCTCTTGAGTCACCCTAGTCATACGGCACAACCGGTAAATAGACAGAGATGAAAGAAGGGGAGGAGAGCAAGCTGGAAAATTGTACAAAAGAGTATTTGATTAAAGAGCATGAGGTAGAGAAAGAGATGGGGAGAATTTCAAATTGGTTTGGTCAGTAAATAAGATGATTAACCTCCTGTTTATAGTTTAAAAAATGTTGGTTTCACCTTTTTATTCTGTGTCCTGATAACTTTCAGCCAGTTTGCCGATCACAAGTCAACCACATCTGAACCTTGGAGCTAGTGGGGATAGGCTGGAATCTGACCTGGTACTGGAAGTCTCTGTTTTGTTATCTACTCATGTCTCCTACTCAGTTGAGTGTTTCTTTCACCATCAAAAGGCACTCAGAAACTGGGGGAAACTTTGACAGGCAGATGTCTGGCAGAACCAAAGAACAAGACCGTTGCTTTGGGTCTGCCAGACCTCTTCCTGTCAGACTTTCCCAGAGTTTCTGAGTGCCCTTTGATGGTGGAGGAAACTGTACTCACTGACACCTTGACTCTCTTTGCAATTTCTGTAGGAACAACCTAAATTTTTAAGCGTGGTGATGCTCTGTCTCTTTCTTTGTTTTGTTCTTTTTTCTCACCATTTTCAAAGCATCAAAATGCTTCCTGCAGTACAGTGCTGTTCAAATAATGCTCTCAAGGGTGTGGTACCACAATATGTTTCAACACTGTAGACAGAGGGGTTTTTTATTCATCAAGCAAACATGAGACACATATAGGAATTAATTGCAACAACTTTCAAGGCTTAATTAGCTTCCTTTGGTGCAGAACAGCTTTAAGTTGTTAACCCATGTCTTGTTCCCTGAAAAAGGCTTTTTTGTATAATTCTGAAATGTACTGTATGTTGTTTTTCAGTTTTGGGTAACCTTAACTCTATTTTAACCTCTGGCAGTTAGGCAGATTACCTTGGTACCATTTCAAGCTATTCATTGGACTTCAACTGCTTGAATGTCAACAAAAAGCAGGAAAAATTGGAGTCTTCTAAAACTTCTGAACAGTAGTGTCAGTCTGCTGCTCTATAACTCTACATAGGATCTGGCAAAAGCGGGTACTCTTTTGTGCAATGGCATGAATTGGTAGACGGTCAGTTAACTTTAAATGTAGTTTTTTGTTTTGGACAGACAGCACTGCAGAAGGATGACGTGTATTTTCCCCTGATTGCAGTGCTTACAGCTCGAAGTGACTATTGTTAACAGCTGTTCTTTGTCAATGTAACAACAGAACAAAAAAATATTAATTGGATAAAATTTTGCATTCAAAATAACAAACACCAGTTTCCTTCATGTTTTATGTACCTCACTGTGGACCAGTATGGGTTCCGTGCCTGCATGGTGTGTTGTTGTAGGATCAGTATCATGATTGGGGTACATGCACAATACTCATGTCAAGTAAGTAGTACAGTAGTAGTAAAGTAAGGCAAAAGAATTCCATCATGTTTATTTGTTTATTCCTTTGGATCCCCTTTAGCTTCTGCAATGGCAGTTGTTAGTCTTCCTAGGGTACATCAAATGAAAATTCATTACAATACAATTCACTAATGAAAAACAATATACACTGAAGTAATTTACAACATTACAAATGCAATCTAAACATTCAGTCAAGATAACAGTATGTATCAATGCACATAGAGTTGAGCAAGGTAAGGTTTTATGCTTCTCTTGTATGTATCAATATTCCCCGTCTTCCTAATTGCATGAGGCAGTCTATTCTAAAAAGAATATGTTTCTTCATACCAATAGAATTATTAGACCTGATTTTTGTGATAAATATGTAAAATGATAGTTTGATTGAAATATTGTAAGTGAAAAATAATAAGTGCCAAAAATTGCAGCTTTTTTATGAATAGAAGTAAATCATAATGATGCTTCTTTTCAACAGAAAATTGAGACAATGTGCTGTGCATTGCAAATACATGAGTATAAAAAAACATTTTAGTACCAATGTAGCTGCTTTATTCTGAACTATTTGAAACTTGTACAGGTCTGTCTTACTTGCATCAGACCAAATAACTAAACAATAATCCAAAGGACTGAGCACAAGTGAGTTGATGACAATTTTCACGATAAGAGGAAACCGTAAAGGAACGTGTCTTGCAGCAACATTCTTGGTTGGTTGGTACACAAGGACAACGTGGTTGGTTCTGTCCATCATTAGTCTCCAAGAGTGTTTTGTGTGCTAGACCGTGGCTTACTTGTCTTCAGTTACTGATGCCTTCCCATACATCAACAAAGAGCTTCTTCCTCAAACAGAGCTATTCAAAGCATCTGCTGAAAAGTCCTGTATTGTTTCATATTGCAAATTACTTTTTCTTCATCTGATAAGAATGTTTGGTTGACACCATCCTTTACCCCCAGCTATAATGGCAGAGTACTGTAACGTATTATGTTGAGCATTTTTTCACAGTGCATGTCAGTATTGGAGAGGAAACCCACTTGCTCAGTTCTGAACATCACTGTCAGCAGTAAACATGTCTGTTTTTAATTTTGTTGTCAGTTATGTTATTGTTGTGCAGTAATGAGATGCAGACATTTCATAGTTTTACAATTTTGAATCACCGCAACATGCTTAAGAATATTGAACAATAATGGAAGGTGTATGTGATTAGCATTAAATTGGCTGCAGCATGTAAAAGCCCTGCTATGGTTCACTGCACCCTGTAGTTTTTATTATGTAATGAATGGACCAACTGAGGAAGAGGAGGATAGATATGAAGAGGTGAGGGCGGATTTGTTTAGTGGAACCTGGAGGCTGAAATGGTTTTCATTGGCTCTCGCTTCATAAATGTCAGATGTTCAGGATCAGGTCACTGTGTGTGTGAGTGAGTGAGAGAGTGCATACTAGGTGAGTTATTGTGTATTGGTGTGTATGTGGCCCCCAGTCAACATAAACCTGTCTCACTTGGAGCTTTCTCAGGACGGCAGCTCTGCGGGGTGACATCCACGGTAGCTGACAGAGGACAATAGACAGATGTCACCATTCCATAACTTTTGTGTAGTCTGGTTTTCATCAAATGTTCCTCTCTTATGTGCAACGGCTAGGAAGATTAAAAGGGGGTTCTGTAAATGAGAAGCAAGCATAAAACATAAAAACAGCATGCTTTAAAAGGAATCAAAGCAAATAGTCCTCCTAGTAGCAGCCAGGGTCAAGCTGTTTTTCATGATATTGCTGCACAAACAAGGAATAAATGCATATTTATATGCAATACAATAACGTTTACTTTTAGTGCATTGAAGATTTAAAGCCTCTGTGAGACAACAGATTGTGAAAGACTGAGAGTCTTTATATTTTACTGCAACTTGGTGGTTATATAAGGACATAATTTTGCTACAGTTTCTTTTATTGTTCTGTGTGTTTGTCTTTCCCAGACATCCCAGGATGCACATCAAAACAGGTCTAGTGGACGCTCACCTCTACTGTCTGAAAAAAGCTGTGGTGGACTTTCTTGTCGATAACAAGTGAGTTCTTGTGTTTGTGCTTCTAAGTTAATGTGAAAAACTGGTAGATTTAGGGGTAAATGATATACGTACACTAAAATCATTGTGTGATTGTTTTGACAGATATTTTTGCTGTGGTCTCTTATAAAGAAGCCCATCTCCTTACACATGATTTGCAGGCCAGGACATGTCTGTTGCACTGTAATGGGATTTCCCTACTTTTATAAGTTGAATGAAGCATGCAAGCCATTTTGACCTCCACCTAAACCAAAATAATGCTAAATTATTGTGGAAAGCATTCAAACTAGTTGCAGTCAGTCTTGAAGCCCCCATCACATTTATTTGGAATCATTTGGAACAATTTCCTTGTCAAAGGACCACAGATGCTATGATAGAGCTACATCTTCTGCAAAAGTCACAGAAATGCAAGAGGTCACACAGCAGCAAAGCTTTCTAAAAATAAAGCGAAAACATTGATATGTTGTGACACATCTTAGCTTTATCAAAAAAAATTGCAGCTCCTGCGATTTGGATATTGTAATTACAGAGTTGATAGTATTTTGATTACTTTCTCGGCCCTAGTTCTGTTAAAACTTGTCAAATTCACTATATGACTTATAGTGTACATTGTTGGTCAGCCAACTACAGGCATTAGAACACTCAGGACAATACAAGCACCATCAGGCATAAACTCACATCCGCCGCTTAATCTGTTACAAGTGTTAAACGTGGTACACAGTGTGTAAGGCTTTGAAAGGTCCTGTTAGCAGGATATTCTAGCGAGGTGTTAATTTGTTTTACTATGTGCCACTGAGGCAGGCTGTTAGGCCTTTAGCCCCGAAGTAAAGCAGTGTCAAAAGAAGCTTTCTGTATTTGCCCGGCCACTCAATGTAAGCTTAGAACAATAAAAAGTTCTTTACCATCTGCAAATTATGAACACATACTAAAAGTTGATATCTATTATTTTTTGATGCAGTCTTTATGTACATGCTGAGAACAATACAGACAGATGCCACACATTTTAATGTGTAACATGCTCTTAACCGCTTCTCTCATCCTCTTCATCTCATCTGAATATCTTTGTTAATAGCATGAGGTTATCTTGAATTTAATAATTTACAGATATATTTTTTATACAAATTTTACAACATTACATTACTAATGCACCCATTACCATCATTTATCTCTCTTGCAAGATGACTCATTTCTTTCTTTTGCCTGGCTCTTTTTCTTGGACTTTCTTTTCATAGCTCCTCTCTCCCTCCCTCCTTTTCTCTTCCACACTCTTTCTCCATCTCTTGCTCAAGGAGAGAAATAGACAGAGTAACTGTTGTTTTTCTCTTGTCATTCAGATGGAAATTCTAATCTCCCCTTAAAAGAAAGTAAAAGAGTGCAAGTGAAAGGGGTGTGGGCTAGTGGAGAGGAGCACTAGTCCCAGCAATGTGCAAAGAGGAAAAAGAAATTAAAATGGGGAAATTACCTCCTGATTTACACAGGAAGGCAGAGCATGGTTCGACTTTGTCTTTGTTAAGCAACTGAGTTGCAAATTTCTGGTACATAATTTTTTTAAATAGCATTGGTTTTATTACAAGTGTTTTTATGTACTTTTGTTTGAACAACCTGTCATCTCTAGATGTCCTCTGTTCTTTCTGTGTATATCTTTTCTTTATTACATCACTAATGTAATAATATTATAAAATATCTTTGCTTCTCTACTATGGGAACATTTACATAGTATCTGCAATGTAAGAATACATTCTTCAATGTTGTCGTAACTACCACCATCCTTGCAGTGACTTTCAGTTTCATACATTTGATTGGTGAAGTGTGCGGATGAAAAGCTAATTATTTTTTCTTCAGTGTGTTTCAGCCAGATCTTTCATACTGTGTTTATTTTTCATATTTTATTGTAGTGACAATGAAAATGGAGTTTATCAGCACCATTACACTGTGTAGTGCCCCTTTAAAATCTCTTTAATACTTTAATATGCAGTTTTTGTTCCCATGTCACAGATCCATCTCATCAATCCGTGGTGAGCTGGTACCATATTTGGTGCGCAAGCAGTTTTCTAAAGCAACTAGCAGTCAAAAAATCAAAGATGACACAGAGGATCAGAACCAGAAGAAGAGTGATGGCCACAGCAATCATGGTCAGACACATTTAAAACTAAACACAATTCACAAACTTTAGTAAGAAAGTACTGTGTAACAGTCTATCCTTCTTTATTATCATCTTCATGCTGTCCAGAGCTCCTTATCTCCTCTCGAGATGAGCCTCTCCTCCAACTGGCCCACGAGCGTTCCTGTTGGAATGACCATCATGGTGATATGAGTGACGCTTACCATGGGGGAAAGCTGCGTTGCTATGTTCACATTATGGACCAGGGCTTGTGTTACCGCGTCAACACTCTGGCAGCATATATAGAAGCAAATCGACAGGTGATTCAGGCAGAACCAAGCCTTATCAAAACAGTTTCTTCAAAACATTTTCACATAGAAATTTTTAATGCATATTACAAGCTGCATATAATGTGTCAACACAGTCAGAAATGTGTAAATAGCAATAAATATTAGTACATTGCATTACTTGTAGTATTGTGTCATTTAATCAGTATCGTACCTTCTGAACTCTTGTAAACTTTTGTCTTTTTTGTCCCTGCTCATTCTGGATATTATAATAATTTAGTAAACTTTGGTTCATGTATTCCTATGTGTTTTCTTTTCACAAGGCCCCAAAGCTCTTTGAGGACCCACCAGTCCACCCTTCTGCCACCATTTCTGAGAGGTGTCAGGTATGTAAACGTATCATCACATCACATTTGTTGGTAATTTGTTGTAGTTTTCTTTAATTACCTTCATATGTAGCTCTTTTGGGCACACAGGAATTCAACTCTCACTGTCTCATATCTGTTCTAGTTTGATATTATATAAGATGTTGGTATGCGAGTGTCCTGTATCTGACTAATTCTTCAGTCTGTGTGTGTTCACCTGTTCATCAGATGGGTTCAGACAGTATGATCGGAGCACTGTGTCAAGTAGCTGATAAAACGTCCATCAAGAGGTCTACTATAGGAAACTCCACTACCATCAAAGAGAAAGTCAAAGTCACCAACTCTATCATCATGCATGGTGTTACCATTGAAGAGGGGTGAGAGCACACATGCACATACCTGTTGATATGCACTTTAAAGTGTTTTGAGCACACATTAATTTAGTTAGCCCTGTCAAGGAGGTTGTCTATTTACCAGCACCCACTGGTTGGTTTGTCTGTTAGCAGCATTAGGTGAAAACTACTGATCCCATTTCTACGACATTTGGTGAAAGGGTGAAACTTGGGCCAAATTTTTATCCTCCATCCTTTAACATTGCAAGATAAAGGCATTTTTCAACTTTGTAGCAAATAATGTATGAATCCATCCATCCATTTTCTACCCCTTAATCCTCGTGAGGGTCGGGGGCGGGGGGGTTGCTGGAGCCTATCCCAGCTG
>JAQQAE010018019.1:0-11302 GCA_029823295.1 Pseudamia nigra
CATTTTCACACATGGATTGGCCACCACAGAGTCCAGGCCTTAACCCCATTGAGAATCTTTGGGATGTGCTGGAGAAGACTTTGCACAGCAGTCAGACTCTACCATCATCAGTGCAAGATCTTGGTGAAAAATTAATGAAACACTGGATGGAAATAAATCTTTTTACATTGCAGAAGCTTACTGAAACAATGCCACAGCGAATGTGTGATGTAATCAAAGCTAAAGGCATCGAACGAAGTACTGTATTACAGTGTGTGACCATTTTTTTGGTGGTCACTTTTTTTTCGCCAGGCAGTGCACATCGGACTTCTATCTGAAAATACTAAACGAATAAATTTTTGTCATGAGTCATTATGGTCTCAAACATTTTATTTGGACCCTCTAATAAGTAGTGTGGTGGTCCATCTTTAAATTTTTGCTTCGTTATTAGGATGTCACTGCAAATAATCCAACAAATCACTGCCGTGCTGGGGTTTGATTGACATGTCACTACAGCAGCAGCTCACTAGTAAAGTTGGACTGATTCAGACCTTCGTATTTTCTATTTATTCAATATGTTCATAGTTACACATGAGATGCACTCAACTGCAGCTGTGGGTAAGTGTTTAGACTAACAACATTGTAATATCACTTTGTTGGACACTGTGTGGTGAAGTTTTACCGCATCAGTAAGCTATTGGCTAATATTAGCTTCCCATGAGTCCCCTGGCACGAACACGTCGTTAAGTCCCGCTGCCGTTCGTCCAAATATGGTTACATCCTGTTTTTGGCTCCAAAATGCCATCCAGGAAGTGACAACCAGATTGCCTTAAAACGGCCCTTCAGAAACTAATGGGTGACGTCACGGTCACTTTGTTCAGTAAAATATACAGTCTATGGTAAAAGCAGATTTGGACTGTAAAAACCTTTGGTGCATCCAGAGTTGATTCCTATTTTTTCTTGTAACAAAAAAAAAAAACAAAACCTAGGAAAATGTTGCTGCATGAGACCCATTTCCTTCTGGTATTTCACTGAGAAGTACCAGAACTTTAGTACAAGCATTTCAATATACAGTCATTGACTTTATGCACAACACAAATAGCTGAATTGAACTGAACCAAAAAACAGATATACCCTTATCTGGAGCTACTAGGCTATGCTGTGGAGCCAAAAACATCAAGTGGCATTTTAATGGAGCTGTTGTCAAATCTCATAAGTACAAGCTGAACAAAGGAGCAAACAGTGCAGCTGAGTCTCCCAGGAGGCGTTGAACACAGACTGAAACGAGGCCTGAGGGGCAGGGATTAAGCTGATGATTATGGCTTGAACTTACTTTGTGGCGTTAAGTGGAATCAGACATAATTAGATGTTGTGTCCGCGTCCAGTAAACATGAGCATGTGGAAGCAGACCCGGGTTTAAACATCACACTTCAATATAGTGCTGACTGATAAATAGATTGTGATATACGTATTTTATATAATGGTGATAAACGATCAAGTTTTAATATGTAGTTTGTATCATTTTGTTTTGTTAATTTTCATTATTTTGGTTCATTATTTCTTTTGGGTTTGATCATCTTGTTGATTTGGTCAATTCTTGTTCATTTTGTTGCTTATTACGTTAATTTTTATTAGTTTTGTTCATCTTATTGACAGTACTGTTCATTGTTAATTTGGTTAATTATTTTACTTCTTTTTGTTAAATTTCTTGTTCATTTTGCTCATTTACAGTGTGTTTTTTGTTTTTTTCGACTTTTTCCATGGTTGGTATTTTGATCATCATCTTGATTTTTTAAACATCTATCTTTTTGACATTTGAATTTGAGCTCAGCTGTACCCCCGTGTTGTCTGATCCAACCTTAAAAGATGTGATGTTACAGACGAAGGACTCACTGTCACAAGGACGTGATGAAACAGCTGACGAGTTCAGGTTAGTGTGGTTTATTTACAGTGCAGGAGCGAGTACGTACAGATGACAACTGAGTTTGTCTGTGGAAACAGGTGAATCCGGGAAGGTCCGAGGGCACAGCGAGGGTGGATGGAAGCGCGGGGACGCCGTAGCACAGCGGCGGAGAATACAGGTAAGTGAGTAACAGGATTCCAACAAGGAGATGCACCGACATGACAACGGGACACAGACAGGACTTGATCGGGACAAGAACCAGCGAGGTAAGTATCCAATCTGAAGAATACGTGTTAATCTCATGTGGGCGCAAACCCACTCAGCAGCAGGGACAAGCTGGCATCTGACATGCTCTGACTAAATACTAAATACTCTAATGAGCAGATCCATGTCAGCTGTGTTTCGTCTCCTGATCCATGTGCACCTGCAACTCATAATTAATCATACACACACGCAGACAAACGCACAGAAGACCCAGAGGGAGCCAGAGAGCACAGACCCGAACACTCACCTTGTCGTCTCTAGATTGTGAGTTCATGGAGATTTATTTGTTATGAGATTCAGAATACAGTGCAGAAACAGAGATGTATAACAATACCTGAACCTTTGTGTTTCTGAGGAAAACAGCAGCACAGGGAATGAAAAATGAAAACATTTCTGAGACTGGGGGGTTATTTTTATGGACTGTATTTGAATGGATGTTAATCTATTCTATAGAAACCCAGCAGATAATAACAAGCTGAACACATTTTCAAGCCTGACAAAGACATGTGATTGCCATGAAAAGGTCTTGGGCTTTGATAAAAGAGAACACATGTAAGGCTTTCAGGTAAATGCACCACTTATACCACTTATCGACCACTTTTCCAACAATTTTCTCTTTTGTTGCTGAAGAACTACATAAGCAAAACCATGTGTGTTTTTCTGAGTTGCTGAAAAACCATTCATATCAGGGCAATACTGGTTATAATTTCAGGATAAATGTTGAATTATTGTTTTTTTTCAAATTTAAAGACAGATCTGGAGTGAAGCGTGTAGAATCTACATGATTATTTGTAAAAAAAAAATACAAAATGAGATACACTGCCAGTGAAAGTATGGACACAACTAGTCCCCCAGTGTTTTTTCTTTATTTGCATTATTCTTTCTTTACTTAACTCAGCGTTTCTTGTTATAATATAGACTTGTACAGCAGTTGTTGTAGCACTAAGAGGCTGAGTCTGTACCCACCCTTCCTCTGCATAAGACAACTGATGGTCTGAAGTATGCAAGAAGGAAAAAATGGCATGAATAGCTGTCATAAAAGCTAAATGGACAACCTAAAATATTAAACATGGCATGGGTTGTTGAGCACTTTTTAGTTTTGTTAGATAATTCCATATGTGATCTTTCACAGTTTGTATGTCTTCAGTATTAATGGGCAATGTCAACAATAATAAAAATGAAGAAAAAACACGAAAGGAGAAGGTGTGTCTAGACTTTTGACTGGCATGGTAGAGGAGGCAAAAAAGACAAACAAAATAGACACAAAACTGTCTTTAAAAGACAAGAAAAAAAGACAAAGATGGAAAAGGCCCAAACGGTGCAAAAGGCAAAAATGACTTAAAAATCTAAACAACTGCACATATGACATTAAACACAACAAAATGCAACAAGATGAAAATGACGGAACACGGCTTCAAAAAGAAATACATGAAAAGGAAGTGAAGGCTATGGAAACGCAAAAACACACAAATGGGAAAGAAACCAAAGGATAAAATGAAGCATAAGTACAATATACAAGAACACATAAAAGCCAACAACCCCCCCCCCCCCATTTTTGTCATACTTAAATGTTTCAGATCATCAAACAAATGTACTGTAAATTTTAGACAAGGATAACACCAGTCAGCACACAAAATGCAGTTTTTAAATGACGATTTTTATTTTTAAGGGAAAAAAAAATCCAAGCCTACATGGCCCTATGTGAAAAAGTGTTTGCCCCCTAAACCTAATAACTGGTTGGTCCACCTTTAGCAGAAACAACTGTAATTAAGCACATGTAATAACTGGCAAGGGGTCTTTTACAGCACTGTGGAGGAATTTTGTCCCACTCATCTTTGCAGAATTGCTGTAATTCAGCCACATTGGAGGGTTTTCCAGCATGAAGCACCTTTTTAAGGTCATGTCACAGCATCTTTAGCTGACTCAGGTCAGGACTTTGACAAGGCCAAAGTCAACTGTCATTGGCAAAGTTGAGGACATATTTTACCTGTGATGATGTGCTCTGGGTATTTAAAAAAATGTGGCTACTTTTCAATGCAAAAAATTCTGAGTCTTCATTTTGTGTTTCTTAAGCCATTCAGAGGTGGACTTGCTAGCGTGTTTTGGATTATCGTCCTGCTGCAGATCCCAAGTGCGCTTCAGCTTGAGGTCACAAACGTATGGCTGCACATTCTCCTTCAGGATTATTTGGTAGGCAGCAGAATTCATGGTTCCATTTACCACAGCAAGTATTCCAGCCTCAGACCATCACACCATATTTTACTGTTGGTATGATGTTCCATTTCTGAAATGCTGTGTTACTTTTACACCAGATGTAACAGAACACACACCTTCCAAAAAGTTCAACTTTTGTGTTGTCAGTCCACAGAGTGTTTTCCCAAAAGGTTTGAGGATCATCAAGATGTTTTCTGGCAAAACTGAGATGAGCCTTTAAGTTCTCTTTGGTCAGTGGTGGTTTTCATCTTAGAACTCTACATGTGGGACATTTTCACCTAGTCTCTTTCCTACAGTGGAGCCATGAACACTGATCTTAACTGAGGCAAGTGAGGCCTGCAGTTCTTTGGATGTTGTTGTGGGGTCTTCTGTGACCTATTCCACACATGGAAAGGTTCACCACTGTTCCATGTTTTCACCATTTGTGGACAATGGCTCTCATTGTGGTTCACTGGAGTCCCAAAGCTTTATACATGGCTTTATAACCTTTTTCCAGACTGACAGATCTCACTTAGTTTGTTTCTCATTTGTTCCTGAATTTCTTTGGATCACCACATGATGTCTAGCTTATGAGGATCATTTGGTTTGTTTCACTTTGTCAAGCAGGTCTTGTCTAAGTGATTTATTGATTAAGAACAGATGTGCCAGTAATCAGACCTGGGTGTGGGTAGAGAAATTGAACTCCGCTTTCTAAAGATGCAATAAACCACAGTTAACTAATGTTTTAACAGGACCATTTAGGTTTGGATTTTTCCCACCTAACAAATTAAAAAAAAAATTAAAAGCTGCATTTTGTGTTTACTTGTGTTATCATTGTCTAATATTTTAATTTGTTTGATGATCTGAAACATTTAAGTGTGATCAATGTAGGAAAAGCATCAGCAAAGGGGGCAAAAACTTTCGCAGCACTGTAAAATATGCAAAATGACAAAGTCAATGTATATTTTTGCAAAAACAGAGAACCATAAAAGATGCAAGAGACCGAAGTTCTGTGCACACAAAAAATATATAAAAGTAAAAAAAAAATGCATGAAAAGGATTCCAAAAGAAAAAAAAATTGCAAAAACATGGTAATGATACAAAACATGCAACAAAATGCTGCAACACAAAAATGACACAAAAAGACACGACAAGGTAAAGTGAAAGGAAATATGAAGATGCAAAAAGAAGAAAATGAAAAGATGAAATCTAAGAAAATGTGTATCAGAACAAATTATCACCATTAAATGTCACAATATGAAGCCGATGTATTATGATGCTGATGATAGAGGTGTGGATGCAGCTCTCCTCACCACTGTTGTGCGCCTCCAGCTGGGATGTGGAGTTCACAGCCACTTTGCACAGTGAACAGTACAGCAGTCGTCGAGCCTTTTCCTCCTCGGTTTCCGTGTCCGTCTCCGCTTCCAGTTCGGCCTCACCTTCAGCTTTATTCGGCTCTTGGTCCGGCTCTGAGGCCGAGCTAAGCTTCACCTCTCCACCAGCTGAAGTCGCCTCAGGATTCGAGGCCACAGGGGGGACTAACGGCGAGACAGCAGGCGCGGGTGTAGGAGCTGGTGGTGCAGTCACTGTCTGTGACGCCGGGGTCGTTGGCGGTCTGAGGACTGGCGATAATGGTACAGGAATGGCATCTGCAGACAGGAATACAGGATATGTTTGGAATCAGACATGGCTCATGGATTACCAGATGAAAAAAGGTTAAATCAATTCAATCAAAATGATCGTACAAGGACTGAATCAACAGAATGAACAAAAACAAACAAAAAAAACCCCAAAGAAAATAATTAAAATGAACAATATAATAAAGAACATAATACAAGAAATAGTAAAATAATCAGGAAAAAGTAAACAACATGAAAATGAACAAAATACCTAAGACAATGTAAAAAAAATGAAGAAAATGAAAAAAGGAACAAAAATGATTAAATAATTCAAATGAACAGAATAAGTGTAGAAAAAGGAAAAAATAACTATAAAATAAAAAGGGGAAAATGAGTCATATAATCCAGAAAATGAAGAAAATAGTCAAGACAACAAACAAAAATGAAGAAAATATTAAACAGAAGTCACAAAACTGACAAAATAATGACTAAAATGAACAGAATAAGTGTAGAAAAACATGACCGCATAGTCCAGAATATGAACAAAATAGTTAAGATACAAGGAACTAAAGTGAAAACAATCATCATGTGTAAATGATAAATGATGATAATTATAAAACCATAATTACAATGCGCAGAATGTTGAAGACAGTGAAGAGAAATTAACAGGATAGTGCACAAAATGATCAACAACAAGAAATAAATAAATAAAGAGAAAGCAATAACAAAAATGAATGAGAACCAACAAAATAAAACACAAAATTAATGAAAACCTCACCATAAGAAAGAGAAAAAAAAAGACAAAATAATAAGAAAATGAACAAAAATGAATAAATTCATTAACATCAAAGAAAAACAAGTGAACAAGACAAAATATAACCTACAGTACTAAACACTTTGGTGACCTAGTAAAAAAGCCTCTATGACCTATTTTGCTACGTTTGGAAGAGCAGATGAATGTGTTAATGTATATTCAAATGGTACCAGCAGGTGTGTGAACATACATTAACAATAGACACGAGCATTTCAGAGCAATTTCAGAGCACAGGAGTAATAAAGCTGACGTGTTTACAAATGCTACGTCTGATTAATTACACAAATCTGCATTTAACACTGTGTAGAAATCACACAGGTTTTTGCAGCCAGTCCCCAAGCCATTCCTAGTGACAAATGAAGTTTTTTTTTTTTTTCCCCTCCTGGGTATGTAGAAAAAAAATATCCAAAGACCAGGACCAGCCAAAGTTTATTATCATACAGGAGATGAAGACATCACTCATGTTTATGTGTCTAACTACACTATAATAAAATCACGGACAGATGATGCAGCTGTGCCACATGTCATATTTAACTGACATTTATTCAAAATGACAGGTCCGGAGCAGTGATCTCTCAGTTGTTAAATGTCTATTGCCTCGTCTCGCTTTCTCCTCTAGACGTGAAGGCATGAGGACAGGATGAGAGGAAAGGAATCAAGGATGCGTCAAATGTAGTCAAATCTAACAGAGAACTTGGTCAAGGTATCACATGTGAGCACAAGGGGTTTTCAAAGGGGCTCATTTTCACTCTCAAGTCATCACATTCTGCTGCTTGATCATGACCCTTCTGTCAGTTTTCAACACCCTGTACCATCCTAAAGCAGTCTAATCCTCAGACATCAGGCGCCATGAGGAAACGAGCCAAGTACGCCATCACAGTTTACATGCTCTCACAGACCTGGGACTCCCTCCTCCACACCCCCCTCAGATGGTGGTGGTGGTGGGGGAGGGAGACATGGCGACCCTGGTGGATCAGTCAGTTCTGACAGGCCGGCCGCACCCAGGAAGAACAGCTGATAAGCAACATGTCACAGCGGTCAGATGACGAGGAAGACTGCAGGTGTCAGTTGAAACATGTCAAGGTAAAGAAGAACATCTCCTACTTATACTTTATATTATAATATTTGTTGTATATTTTTTCTTCCAACAGACTACCTTGCTTATAGTAGCAGGTGCAAAAAGGTGCAGGTGAAAAAAGGGAAGTGAATGTCAATAATGATGACTTGGGAGTGAAAATATGTCATGTAGGGTTACCTCATGTGTCAAAATGTGATGCTGTGAGCCACCCACAAAAAATATCAAAGTAAGGAATAAGAATGTGTCAACTTAACTTCATGTGACTAATGTTGTTATATGATGTCAGTATGGAGCCTTTGATGCCATGGCTGGGTAGACGCAATGGCTTACAAAAGAATTCATCCCCTTCTAGCCAGACTTGGTAGTCTCACAATTTGTGAAAAGGAGACAATCTGAGTCCACAAAATGTGTTAGTGACAGCAGTAGAAACTTGTGTCCAGAAGGTCCAGTCACTTCAGTATTCCTGGCGTCTCTCACACTATGAAAAGGACTCCAAGCAACTCACTGATAAGGTTATTGAAAAGTACGTAAGTCCTGGTGTAGATACAAATCTCCCCAGAGTTTAGTTAATGCCGTCATTAAGAAATGAGAGGAGGCTTAAAAACTTCAGCTGCTGAGATGGACAAAACTGGGCAAATAGCAACTGTTGGCCAAGCTCTTCACCAATCAAAGCTTTATGGGAGAGTGGCAAAGAGAGAAAAAGCTCCCCTCTAGAGTTTACCATAAAGCATGGGGACTAAGTCAACTAGAGGAAGGATCTTGTGAGACCAAAACTGAGGTTTCTGGCATCAGACTAGACACTATGATTGAACATTGCACATCATCAAAAACAGACCATCTCCACTGTGATGCATGGAATCCTGGGAAGGCTTATGAAAGCAGATGGTTGAATGAATACTGAAAAGTATAGAGATATACTAGATGAAGATTGTTTTCCAAGAAGACAATGAGCTGAACAATAACAAAATAACAAAAACTGCACAGAGATGGTTCATCGATAACACTGTGTTCTGGAGCTGCTAAGTCAGAGCTCAGGTCTTAGTCCAAGGGAATTTGTGGCTGGACATGAAAAGGACCTTTCAGTCCTGATCACCTTCAAGTGTAACACAGTTTGAGCAGTTTTACAAAAAAGAATAGAGTAAAACTTGTGGTGTTCAAGTGTGCTCGACTGACAGAGACCGACCCACACAGACTGAATGCTGCTGTCACTGTGGTCAAAGCTGCATCTACAGTACACTGACTTCAAGGGGATGAATACTTATGCAATGACTTATTTTTCACGATACATTTTTGATTAATTGACATGACTTTGTAGAAATCTGTTTTCATCTTGATATTGGCATGAGGTTTTTTTTGTGAAAAAAGTCCAATCATAATCAATGGTTAAATTTATACACAAATATAAGGTGAAAACATCCAAGGAGGACGAATCCTTTTGCAAACCACTGATGGGACGTCGGCAGGTACACACATACATAGACAGTACTCTTCCATTGTTACTACATCTGCAAATGTCCTACATTTAACTGCATGTTACAAATTAGTCCATTGGGTGTTGAATTGATTAGATGACATATTATACATGTCAGTCATGACTGCAAATGAAAACGTACATTATTAACTCTGACAGACAGAAAAAAATCAAAATACAAAATGTGCTGCATGTGCTGAAAGAAATGTCTGATATTTCTGGGAGAAGACAGAACTGAATCAATATATTTGACTCATAAAACAACACCTCGTGTCAGTGTATGGAATACAGAGGGCTGCTGCCACATTTGTGAAAATGAAATTTTGCCTTGGCCGCGCCGCCTGATCGATGCTAGTGCCTCGGAGTTCTGCGTACTCCAGTGTCACCAAATGAAGATCAGCCAGCAAGGAGAGAGACGATCAATACTGAATTATGTCACGCTATTTTTGTGAGCCATTATAGATGGTTCTTATTTATCCCAGCGGAGGTGCAAACTGCTTGAAGGTAGATTGCCACGGTGTTCATCTCAGTCATGAAATGTATGTGATGAAGGATGAAAAAAGTGCTTCTATGGTGACATATGGTCAAAGAAGTGCAGGGGGCTAAAAGGTGAGAGGTACAACTAAATACTAAATGATTCAAGTGTATGTAAACTAGAGTGGGGAAACAATTTGTGTTGTTGTTTCATTTAATTTTAATTTAGATGCTTACTGAATTTTACGGACTATATGTCGCGCCTGAATATAAGTCGCACAAGCAAAAAAAAAGCATAATGAAGAAGAAAAAAAACGTATATAAGTCACACTGAACTATACGTTGCATTTTTTTGGGGAAATTTATTTTACAAAATCTGACACCAAGAACAGACATTTCATCTTGAAAGGCAAGTTATAGTAATAGGTGTCTCATATGTTGATGTAATATATTAACAGTTATTCACATAACTATAGCATAAAGAACAAAATATAACAAGTTCACCAAACTCACGATCTCACTCCTAATCACTAGATCCTTTAAATTCTTCATCCTCGGTGTCGCTTCTGAACAACTCCGCCAACTCCAGAGGTGGACGAACTGCTGCTTTGTCCTCTGTGTGGCTGTTATCACACTCAGCATAATTTCCATTTCCAATTATTGCGGCCTTTCTGGATCCCGACAGGATGGTTTCGTTTGTCACTCAAGTCCACGCCTTGTCGAGCCATCTGATGATTTACAGGAATGTTGTATGGCGCATCCTCCCGGTTACCGTGAAGCTGTGCTCTCCATCCATCATCCACCGCTCCCACAGGTGATGCAAAACTGCCTTAAAGCTCCAGTTCACTGAGATGTCAAGTGGCTGGAGTACTTTGGTTAAGCCTCCAGGGATGATGGCACGTATGGTTGTTACCAGTAATGTTTATATTTTAAATTGTCAGTGATACAGGTGCGGCAGATGCAGGTACACAAGCCTAGAGTGCCCTTTCACGGCTGTCAGTGTGAAAATAACGAACACGTAAAATTTTTTAATATATAAGTCGCTCTTGAGTATATGTCGCACCCCTAGCCAGACTATGAAAAAAAGTGCGATGTATAGTCCGGAAAATACGGTATGTTCAATGTGCAAAAATTAATACAGTATAAAGACACAAATAGCCTTTAAGAACAATGAAAATCATAAAGGAAAAAAACCCACAACTGTCACACTCATCAGCTTAGTAAACATGTTTGAAAAGCAGTGAGACACGGTCGATATTATTTACTTGACAAAAATAGGTTTTGAGTTTATCATTGGCATATTTATGTCCATAAAAATATAAATGCATTGCTTAGAAGTGAGTTTTAATCAGTTGTCATGACTTATACAGTATTTATTTCGTCCGCCAAGGACCTTATGTTTCCATTTTGGTTTGTCTGTTTGTCAGGAGAGGGCGACACGGTGGTGCAGTGGGTAGCACTCGTGCCTCACAGCTAGAAGGTCCTGGGTTTGATCCCAACACCGGGT
>JAQQAE010018020.1:0-11302 GCA_029823295.1 Pseudamia nigra
TATCTTGGTGTCACCTTTTTACCTCACAAAAACCTGGCATTTGAACAGCAGTGTGTAGACTTTTGAGATCCACTGTAGCTCTGACACCGGTCATACAGGGACCGAACAGCCCTAATCAGTGTGTCCGGCACCCCATATTCCCGAAGCACTCCCCACAGAACTCCCCAAGGGACACGGTTGAATGCCTTCTCCAAATCCACAAAACACATGTAGACTGGTTTGCAAACTCCCATGCACCCTCCAGGACCCTGCCGAGAGTGTAGAACTGGTCAACTGTTCCACGATCAGGACGAAAACCACACTGTTCCTCCTGAGTCTGAGGTTTGACTATTTGATGGATCGACCTCTGCAGTACCCCAGAATAGGCTAAGGAGTGTGATCCCCTATAGTTGGAACACACCCTCCGGTCCCCCTTCTGAAAGAGGGAGCCCACCACTTCGGTCTGCCCATCCAGAGGCACTGCCCCCAATGACCATGCAATGTTGCAGAGGCGTGTCAACCAAGACAGCCCTGCAACATCCAGAGCCTTAAGGAATTCCGGGCAGATCTCATCCACCCCTGGGACCTTGGCAATGAAGAGTTTTTTGACCACCTCGGTGACCCCAGCCCCAGAGATTGGATAGTCTGCCCCAGAGTCCACAGGCCCTGCTTTCTCGAAGGAAGGCATGTTGGTGGGATTGAGGAGGTTCTCGAAGTATTCCACCCACCGACGCACAACATTCCTAGTTGAGGTCAGCAGCACCCTCTCGCCACTGTACACAGTGTTAATGGTGCACTGCTTCCCCTGCTGAGATGCCAGATGGGGGACCAGAATTTCCTTGAGGCCATCCGAAAGTCATTCTCCCATGCCCGGGATTTTGCCTTGGCAACCACCAAAGCCGCATTCTGCTTGGCTTGTCAGTACCTATCAGCTGCCTCCAGAGTCCCACATGCTAAAAGGGCCCGATAAGACTCCTTATTCAGCTTGACAGCATCCCTCACTGCCGGTGTCCACCAACCGGTACAAGGGTTGCTGCCATGACAGGCTCCAACCACCATATAGCCACAGCTCTGATCGATGGAGCAACAAGGCCCACTCAGACTCAATGTCCCCTGTCTCCCCCGATACATGGTCTAAGCTCTGCAGGAGGTGGGAGTTGAAGCTCCTCCTGACAGGAGACTCTGCCAGATGTTCCCAGCACACCCTCATGGTATGTTTGGGCCTGCCAGTTATGATCGGCATCATCCCCCACCATCGGAGCCAAAACACCACCAGGTGGTGATCGGTTGACAGCTCCGCCCCTCTCTTCACCCGAGTGTCCAAGACATGTGGCCACAAGTCTGACGATACAACCACAAAGTCAATCATTGAACTGCAGCCTAGGGTGTCCTGGTGCCTAGTGCACATATGGACACCCTTATGCTTGAACATGGTGTTCGCTATGGACAGTCAATGACGAGCACAGAAGTCCAATACCAAAGCACCACTCGGGTTCAGATCAGGGGGGCCGTTCCTCCCAATCATGCCCCTCCAGGTCTCATTGTCAATACCCACATGAGCCTTGAAGTCCCCCAGCAGAACAATGGAGTCCCCATCAGGAGCGCTCTGCAGCACCCCCTCTAAGGACCCCAAAAAGGGTGGGTCCTTTTTGGGGTCTGAACTGCTGTTTAGTGCATAAGCACTAAGAACACTCTGGACCCGTCCCCCCACCCGAAGGCGGAGGGAGGCTACCCTCTCATCCACCGGGGTGAACCCCAATGCACAGGTGCCAAGCCGGGGAGCAATAAGTATGCCCACACCTGCTCGTTGCCTCTCCCCATGGGCAACTCCAGAGTGGAAGAGAGTCCAACACCTCTCGAGGACACTGGTTCCAGAACCCAAGCCGTGTGTTGAGGCGAGCCCGACTATATCTAGCCGGTATCTCTCCACCTCGTACTCCAGCTCAGACTCCATCCCCACCAGAGATGTGAAATTCCACGCCCCTAGAGCTAGCTTCTTCAACTGAGGATCAGTCCGCCAGGACCCCCACCTTTGGCTGCCAAGTTGTTTTTTTAATGAGACCCAAAACATAAATTTGAACTGCTTAATTAGGGAGGACATGGACACGAATGCATTTTACAGATTTTCCAGGAGCAGTTATGCTCCAAATAAGCATCCAAACATGCATAATAGTCACATATTGTACTTTTAACACCATGCTGATCTGATTTGGACCCATTTGAGGCACCACCAGTGTCATCGATATAAAACACAAAGTGACATTTCTCAGACAGCTGATTATCTCTGTGTCAGGAGAATAAAGACCCAGTCGCTGTTGGAAACAGGTGTCTTTGTGACCAAATATGAAAATTCTGGTCGGAGCCGAAGCTGGCAGCATGCACCACTCGGGTCTGTTTCTGGGCTTAGTTCCACAAGCCGGGTCAGCGTACCAGAGTGCAGTAATTACATTTGGCTCCCACTCCCACAACAGGATTAGGTGATTTGTGGCCAAGAGGCCTTTATAATTGCCCCTGATTACCAGTTTCCAGTGCAGTCTAGGGAAAGGTCAGTTGGTCTGCTGTTCAGACACCCTTTTGGCCCGTAATCCTACAACATCCGCTGTCTGCCCCTCCCCCTCTCCCTCCACACCTCAGAGCACAGAGAGCTGTTTGAATCATTATTGTTTTCTGTTAAAGTTAGCATTCTAATTGTTACTCTTCTCTTTCTACTGTTCAATGGACAGAAAATAGAAAACAATAGCTACAGCTAATGTCGAGACACCACCTCCCATGTTTGTGGTCCGTGTTTCTCTTTTCAGAACGCAGAGCCATGGGTCTCTCATTATCTTTGTTTGGAAGTATATGACCCTGTTTGGTACCATCAGAAATAGATGTAGCCATAGTGCACTGTCTGAAAGTAATTGCTCCATCCCTCTTTCCCATTTTCGCCTCTTGTTAAGCTCAGGGAGAGCTTTGAAAAATTCTCTTGAGCCCCCTCAGTGTTTTCCAATCTAATAGAGGGATTCCTCTGCTTTTTTAATTCCAGCTTTTGTTTGCAGCTGAAAAGGAGCAGCTTGTACAGAAATAATTAGTTGCATTATGCACAGAGACATAGACTTCACCCAGCTGAGGAGAAAATCTCTCTCCTATTCTCCTGACTTCATTAAAGTCTGATTTATTTTCAGGATATGTCTTTGGACACAAAGGATTTTTGTATGGATAAAGAGAGTATTCAGTGATAGAGTGGCTTAATTTTACATGTACATTTTGCATAAGAAGGGTATATTTAGCGGGATGTGATGTAGCAGTGTTAATGGCGTAGTGGTGACAGAGAATGCACTAAAAGAAAAGTGTGTTGCGCTACCATATAAAGTCATAATGGATTTTTTAATGTTCACAATGTTTCTAAATTCTCACAGAGGTTAATAGCCTTTCTAAATATCTTCTATCAAGTTTTTTTTTTTCATTTTATTTTCTGCATCCTTTGTGTAGCTCCAACACACTTCTTCCTCTCACTCTGTGGTTTCAATGTCATAACAAATCCTTTTTTTATTTTTCTTTGATCAAGTTTGTCTTCTCTAACCCCGTGTTCACTGTCTGTGGACGGAGGATTCTGAGCTCGGTTTATAAAAGATTTACTGTATGTGAGAAATGCCACATTAAAAAAGCGTCAGCAGAGGATCACAACATGTTTGTTATTGCTCATGGTGGGGTGCAGCTAGCCCACCTCCAGGGCTCCTTGGCTTTTCATATAAAGGATAATGTGAATGACCCTGTGCCACTGTTTGTTCTCCAATTTGCTCTGCAGTTTCCCTGGATCCTGAAAGGTGCCTTTGCATTGCAGCAGGGCAGCTTCTGAAGTGGAATGAAATGTTTAACTGGGTGAAAAATGAAGATTTATCTGCACATCTGTGAAGCACTCTGGGTTCATGGTCACAACATGTATCTGAACTTTTCATTCATGTACTGGACCATTAAACTACCCATTTTGAGTTTTGTTTTCCCAAAAATAAATGTGTATAACCTATCTTATTCCATTATTCCCCTCAGTTTTCAGTTTCATATTAGTGGTATCAAACAGTGAGACTAATTTTTCTCTCATTTCTTTAATTTTTCTCCATTTTCTTAGTCATTTGTGGTGATGCTTCTTCATTTCCATTTCTATTCTATAAATTTTTCTTAATTTTATTGATTATTTTTGCTAATTATTGTTTATTTTCTGGATTGTTTGTACTTTTCTAAGTTATTTGGCCTCATTTTAAAATATTTTTTGCTTTCTTTTCTTCCATATTATGTCCACATTTATTCATTTTTATTCTATTTTTCTCCATTTTCTTAAATATTTTTGATCTTTCGGATTCATTTTCCTAATTATTGAGTTTGCTCCTTTGTCTGATAACTTTTCCATTATTTTGCATCTTATTTGGTTCTGGATATTTCTGAATTGTAATTCATATTTTGTCCATGTTTCTTTGATTTGATTCTTTTTTTTGTTTTGTTTTTCTCTCTTTTCTTGATTTTTTAAAATCTTTTTTTATTTTTCTGATAATCTGGTTAATTTTGCTTCTAATTGTCTAAATTTCCTTGATTATTTGTTTTTATTCTTCTTAAATTACACAATGCGTGCAAATTATTTTTATCCATTATTCCCCCTCAGTTTTTAACCTCATAGTAGCAGTATGAAACAGTCAGTAAACATTTTCCTCAAACATTTTCCTCAAATTTTGTTCATTTTTCTATATTTCCTTGGAAATTTTTAACATAATTTTTCTGAATTTTTTTAAAATTATTTTGTTATTTTTTTCATTTTATTCCATATTTTGTCCATCTTTATTAATTTTTAGTCTTATTCTGTTAATTTTCCCAAAGTTAGTTATTTTTGCTTATTTTTCTTTATTTTTTTGATTATATGTTATTTTTTTTCAATCAGTCTCATTTATTGCCTGTGTTTCGTCATTTGATTTCATATTTTGTTCATTTTCCTTCATGTTCATAATTATTTCTATAATTTTTCTCCTTTATTATTTTGATAATTTGTCTTCAGTTTCATTCTTTTTCTCCATTTTCTTAAATGTTTTTGATCCTTTTGATTCTTATTCCTTATTACTGTGCTCACTTCTTCTGCTGTTAATTTCCTTAATTATTTGTCCATTTTTTCCTTCCTTTTGCTTCTTATTTTGTTCCTTTTTTCAGTTTCTTGGTCATTTCCTTCATTTTCTTAATGTAATTCATATTTCACAAATGGTTCTTTGTTTTGATACTCATTTGATTTACTTTTCTCTGTTTTCCTGATTATTTTTGATCATCTTTCTGAAAAAAATAGTTCATTTTGCTTCTTTTTCTGTCTCCTTGGTTTTTTTTTACACATTTTGAGGCTTCTTCTGCCACAAATCAAGGTGTGTAAATTGTTTTCATCCATTATTCCCCTCAGTTTTCAGCTTTATATTAACAGTATGAAACAGTCAGTTGACTTTTTCTCTGCTTATTTGGACTATTTTATTTATTCAGGCTCAAGCCACACACTGTCGTCCAAACTGCCACTCCACCTTCATTTCCTGCCAGGCCCCAGTGCGGGCTCTCCCTCAGCTGACCTCTCACACAGTGAACCCCATGAATGGACAATAGTGCCCTTCAGTGGGGCCCCATGACCATAGCAAAGCTTGCAGCTGGAGCGCATAGCATGGCTGCCCCAGCCCGAGGGCACGCCAACAGCTGAGAAAGATCACTGAAGAGTCGAGGGGATTTCTGGAAATGTTTGGGGAATCACAGATGTGAGGGATGAAAAGTGGCCTCGACACTGCAAAGGGATCAAGAGTTGGAGCTGTTTATTAGATGCCAAAGAGACACAGCCTTTAACAGGTGCTCAGGGGCTGAATGGTGGATGAGGAGCTGTTTGTGGATGGACAACTGGAAGGCCCCGGGCTATTTTTCATCAAACTGAGGAAGCAAAGGATTAGGGCAGTTACTACAAAATCCACTGGATTTCACTGTGAATGTCAAAAATAATAATATGATATTACATCTTTGGATGAAAGAATGAAAAAATAATTATCCTTCTCTCAAACTCATTTTATGGGCAATAATAATGCTGTGCCACATGTCTCCTGTTTCACAGTGCTATGTATTTTTAGAATGAACAGTTTATGTGGGTAATTCTGAGAGTTTGTATATAAAAGACAGTCCAGTCACAGGCATCTTGGCTTTATTGTTTTATCAGATTGTTTTATCAGATTATCACCAGTAACATGCATTTCTCATTCACAACAGAACCAGAATATACATAAACATTGTCAACACTAAGTGTTACACCCCCTACTTTTCCACTTTTACTACACCAAATATGGCTTTTTGCTCTTTGAAGCCATTTAGTTCAGATTTTTATGTGTTTATACTGGATTTTAAATTACAATCGTACAAAAACAATCATTTGTGCTTATTCAGTTGATATTAGTCTAATTTTGTTGCATGTTTGTTCATTTTTGTTAACGTACTTTTTTATTTTCGTCACTTTAATGCATTTCGTTGTATGTTTAGGTGACTCTTGTTCAATTTTGGTACATATTTATTGATTTTTGCTTGCTTGTTTTGATCATCTCTAAACATTTTCTTGTTTTTTGTTGCTTTTTTGTTCAACATCTCAATTATCTCGTTTAGTTTTGTTTAGTTACTTGATAATTTTCTTCATAATTTACTTTAATTTTGCTCATTTTTATTATTGTTTCATCCATCCATCCATTTTCTACCCATTAATCCTCGCAAGGGTCAGGGGGATGCTGGAGTCTATCCCAGCTGAAGCAGGATACACCCTGGATGAGTCGCCAGTTCATCACAGGGCTGACCTGTAGAGACAGAAAACCATTCACATTCATGCCTATTGACAGTTCAGAGTCACCAATTCACCTAATCCCAAATTGTGCATGTTTTTGGTTGTGGGAGGAAGCTGGAGTACCCGGAGAGAACCCATGCAGAAAACATGTAAACTCTACACAGAAAGGCCCTACCCTGTTGGGATTGAAACCAGGACCTTCTAGCTGTGAGGCATGAGTGCTACCCACTGCGCCACTGTCACCCATTATTGTTTAATTTGTTTTTTACATTTTTTGCTCAATTTTTGGGGCAAACAATGGCCAACAAAAATTATCAGAATAGTCCAGAAAATAAACAAAATGAACTACAAAACAACAACAAAAACAGAAAATAAACAATGAACAAAACAGGAACACAATCCACAAAATGAGCAAAGAAAGAACAAAATAATCCAGAAAATGAAAAAATGCAACAAAAGAATGAAAACAAACAATGTGATATGATGATACAATAAATTACAATGTAAGCTGTCACCTCTCAGTCAAATGGATGTGTTACCATGACAACAGATACAGTGCCAAAATAAAACCCTGACATCCCTTAAAAAGCAACAAAATACCGTGGACTCCCGGTGCCTTGGAACAGATTTATTGGTTTTAAATGTATTCTTATGGGAAAACCAGGCCTGACTCACAAGTGTTTCGCTTCACGAGCTTGATCCCGGAACAGATTAATCTTGTAATTATTGTATGTTGCACTGTACGTTTTTTGTTGTTGTATTTTTAACCTTACACTTTCCGACCCACTCAGAACAGGTCCGAAACCCACTTTGGGGTCCCGACCCACCAGCTGAGAACCAATAGTACTGTATGTCATCAGTGGTTCTTTGGACATTGTATATTGAAATGTACTGGCATCAAAGCAATCACCGTTTGATTGGGAGCTTGTTTTTTGTGTTGTCTTTCTCGCCCTGAAGGCTTTTGTAATTAAACCAGTAAAATCAATCATGGCTACACACCAAGCAAGTCTTATCTTTATTTTCCAGGAAGTTGTTTGGTAGTTTGTACCATGGGGGAAGTGTGTAAAAAATATTTAATGAGAGGCAGAAAAAGGGAGAAAGTCAGCATGTGAAAAATCCATCAGGGGAAACTTTGGACAAGATGAGCATGATTGAAATTCTGCTGCCGTCATCATCATCATCATAAGGTTGCCTTTGCTTTCAGTTCCGTAATGATATGCTGTCCAAGAAGCCATTTAGTCCAGACTGCACGGTAAAGTCGGCCAGCTACTTGCAGGCACCCCTGCTCTGCCTCTCCAAATGAGTTTTCATTAGCATAATGGTGTGCGCCGCTGCTTGGTGATTTCTTTTAATCAACCCCAGAGTCACTTGTAATTAGTAACAGGCCACTAATGGATTCTGATAGACACTTGGACACTGTTGGCATTCACACACATATCATTGTCTGCTTGATAGTAAGAGTCTGTCGGTGACAGCAGCGACTGACTGACAAATCTATCCATATCATGTGAGGGGAGACCAAAGAGAGTAGGTTGACACTGATTTTAAAACAGAGGGTTGAGCACATTTTCACTTTCACCCGTGCCTCGCCCGTTGTCACCCAGTGCAGGTTGTCCTTAGCTCAGTGGGTCTCAGATCTGACATCAACTCATAGGCATAGATTTCTGGGGGGATGCACAATGTAAAAACACTTTCTTTTAGATGCTATGCAGCACTTTTGACTCTAAAAATCCTGCTTTAGTTGTGGCAGTGTTTTCTCACTGTTAGTTAATTTCATTGTCTTGATTATTTTGTTGATTTACGTTGATTTGTAGAAGATTTTGTTCATTTTGATTTAGTTATTTAGATTATTTTGATGTAGCGTTGTGAACAACACAAAATTCACTTAAAAAGTTAAAATCCACTGCTTCACTCATTTTAAGTTCATTTTGTCTCTTGTTTTGTTTCATTCACTGGTTTATTTTTTTCGGTTTCTTGATTGTTTTGTTCATTTTTGTGCATTGTCTTGATTTTTGTAATGTGATAATTTTCTTGTTTATTCTGTTTATTTTTTTACTATTATTTCATTTAAATTAATTTTCTGTATTATTTTGTTCATTTTATTCATTTTGTGGATTATTTTTGTTCAGTTTTATTCATTTTCTACATTATTTCATTTATTTTTACTAATTTTCTTACTTATTTTATTTGTTTTTATTCAATTTCTTAATAATTTTGTTCATGTTTATTCATTTTCTTGATTATTCTGTTCATTTTTACTCATTTTCTTGAATAAAAATGTAAAAACAATTCACTGAGCTGATTGGAGGGAGCTGACATTCTCTGCACTGTTTTCATCTCTCTGTGTGTCGCAGCTTTGTTTCTCTACGGGACATGATGTGATTAGAGTTCTGAAAGGTAATAGGAGGAATAATATCCAGCAGTGCACAGACACGGAGCAAAATACTCGGAGTGCTTCTGCAAAGAAGAAAAAAAGTTGTTAAAATTCATAGGACGAATAAAGGAATCAACTGCAGAATACATTACACAGCATCAACTGCACCAAGGACAGGAAAGGTCACACTGCTCATCTGGCACGCTGTCTCACAGTCAATGACACTGGTGGGACCACATTGTAGGGTAGGAATCAGGGATTGTAGCTGCAGAATGGATCGCTTCAAATCCATACAAACAATATGTGATGGTTTCCTGCTTCACTGTCCACACGGATCTGGCCCATACATAATGTGTGGGCTGGTATCTATGGCCCAAACAAGCCCATGCACACTAATCACTGACCCATTTGAAAATCACCAGTGCGATACTCCTCTGCACTCGGCTGCTCTGACCTTTGATAGAGAAGACTCACAGATCACGTAACCGGCAGACACACAGCTCGTCTCCCACCTAATCTGTCCTGAGGCTCAGATTGATGCCAGAGTTCAATACAGATGAGTTCTTTCATCAGAATTTCATCAGGATGTGTTACGGCAGGAGTACAAATTACCAAAGTTGTTTAATCGTGGATTGATAAGAACAATAGTTGCCCAGGAGACCAGACTGTCATGCATTATAGCTTCCAGACATGCAACCTCCTGATCGTCATTCTTTGTCATACTGTTTACTCATGGCCCTACTGTTTCTTAAATATACAAAGAATACTCACACCTACGCACATAGAAACACACACAAACACATAACGACACAAATATATACTGTGTTTCCATGCACACTAAAACTCCAATTTTCCCCTTTACTCCGAAAAAGACAAAATTCTGTATTTGCTGTTTAAATGACAAGTAAAAATTATGAAACTGTTCATACTCTGACTGTAGAGAGGGTTTTTTCCTGGGTGACAGATATTCCACTGTGTGAACTCAGTCATTCTGTTTAATTCAAAGACATCCCTGAATTAGTCAGGATTTAGATTTGGAGCCTCTATCTCGATCACAGAGCATGCAGCTGGGCTAAACATGCTAATGATATGTATTTTCTGAATGCCCTCTATGCATGTGCTATGAATCCACCTAAAACCGGAATATCAGCATACCTTACCTTAAATGGCCAATGCTCCATTCGGAAAAGCCGAGTATCCTACTGCGATACGCTGTTGACATTCAGAAAATTGTAATATGCAGAATAATAGTGCAATTCTGGTGTACATGTACACACTGACTACATTTACACATGCACAATAATCCATTTGCTTCCCTTTGCTCTGAAAAAGACAAAATTCTGAATATCAGTGTTTTCATGGGTGACGGATGTTTCACTGTGTAAACTCAGCCTCATTCTTGCTCCTTCAAACACTGTCTTGAATAAGTCAAGTGTTAGAAATTTGTGCAGATCTAAAATGCTGCAGATATCCTGACCAATGTCCAGTGTTCTGAAGTAAACACGCTCTCCCTCACCAGCGCTGTGGTGTTGTCTGCCTCAGAGCAGCCGTCAAAACCACAGAGGATCTTTGTCTCTAACGCAGCTGACCTGAACCTACTAAGGAGATGTGTTTTCTGAACATATGTATACATGACCACATAACTAGAATAATACCAGCATATTTGGAAAATGCTCCATTCAGAAAAAGGCCTAATTCTGAATATTCAATTGCAATGTGCTGTTTTCTAGTGTGAGCGCTCGTATTGTGCTAATATGCTGCTCATGGTTTGCCAGTCAGTCGTTGCAAGTGCACTCTTTCATGCAGTGATCTGCTGGGGAGGCAACATCAGACAGAGAGATGGAAAACGCCTGAACGAACTATGGTAATTAAAAATGCTGGATCAGTGGTTGGAGGGAGGTTGAACTCACTAGAGGCTGTGGTGGACAGATGTGCACAGAAGAAATTGGAGGGCATCGTGGACAACCCAGACCACCCTCGTCACCTCATTCTGTCCCAAAAGAGGAGCAGGTGCAGTGGACGATTCACATCACTACACTGCAGGACTAAACGCTATAGGAGACCCCCCCCCCCACACACACACACACACACACACCACCACCACCTTCAGACAGCTGACGTCAGACTGAAGACTGAGGACATCT
>JAQQAE010018021.1:0-11301 GCA_029823295.1 Pseudamia nigra
GACTCTCAGTGTGGATGCTCCCTAAGATGGTGTTTCTAAACCTGGTTCCTCAGTGCCAAGACACAAGCCATATGTAATACTTTACACCGTTAGTGGCAAAGACTGTGTGCGAGGAGTGTGTGCATGAGCTGGGTGTGTGCGTGTCTGGGTATGGGGGGGATATGCATATGTGTGTGTGTTTCTAATGTTTTTAACATGTGTTTTTGTCTTTATAATATTTATGTCCTTAATATGTAAAACACTTTGTGCCGCACTGATGTATGAAAAGTGCTCTATAAATAAAATTTGATTTGAAATACATACCTTTAACCCTGTCTTTTCACCTGCATCAAAATCATATTACGGGTTTCCTTCTTACCACTAGCATCCTTCTTAGGCCCCATGATGAAAAAAAACACAAAATATAGCACTATTTCAGGAGAAAAAAGGCATAAATAAGAAAAAAATTACTCGCAAGCTGAGTTTTTTCTCACGAGCCAGTACAAAATTGTGCCCGATGTCTTCCTTGTAACTTGGAAAATTTGTGTGCCAAAGCACTCGTTAGCTGGGGTTCCACTGTATTAACTTCAAGATGCAGCCTACGACGTTAGGAAACTAGCCACTAGCGGTGTAGCTTGTCTAATCACAACATGACTCAGGCACAGATTGATGTTGGTAATAGAGTAGATATGTGCGAGACTGGACATTTTTGTTCCCAAGTTACATAAGTGATCAAAATAGACAGGTCATAATGCCCTTGATTTGTATTGGTTTGTGTTTGTGGTTGATGTCAGTACAGTCTGCTTTCAAAAACAGAGCTAACGTTGGGTAATAGGACTGCACATTCAAGTCTTCTGCAGTCTTCATCTGGAGTAGACTTTTCAATCTCAGTCAACAATTAGTGTATTCCTGTGTTAAACAAATAAATACATATATTAACAAATAAGTAAATAAACTTTCTGGTTAGATTTGATTCTCATTCATTGTCCATTGTCAGTCATTGTGCATCAAGCCAGACTATTGAGCCATCGGCCACAATATGACCACTCAGGCCAGGCACTGCACACACTGCCAGTGGCAACTAATAGGCCCTGCAGGAAGAACACTCTTCCTGCTGTGTGTGAGTGTGTGTATGTGTGTGTGTGTGGGTGTGTGCCTCCTTTTGCTCCAAATACTTGAGGCAAAATGTTCATATCTAAATTGCCCAATGGCTTCAGGGTTGACCAGTATTTTGACACTCACCCAACTTTATGTCATTCACTCTGTTCATACATATAATTCCACCCGATCTGTCCAAATCTGTCTCTCTTTCTCTCTACTGTGACTGTGTATTCATTCAACTGTTCAGTAAATTCTGCAGACATGTTTGAAGCAGCGTGAAGACGCACACGTTTCTCACCTTGGAATACGGTCAATGTCAACTTTATTTACTGAACTACAACTCCAAATTAGTTGTTACAGTTGTATTTGCAGGAAATACTGGCTTACTCTAGATCTACACTGGAGGAATGCACTGTATTTCCTTAGTTACATAAATTACAGTATGAACAATGTTACCACCAAGAAGCTGATCTGTGTATTTTCGAAGCAGAAGCCACAGATGATGCATGATATGTACTTGTTAATTAAAACCCTGAATGCAGCCTATAGAACTGGAAATGCAGTTGCTTGCAGCAGAACCAGGTCAGCACTGAGATGAAGTATTGAATCTGCCAAACTCAAACACAGGCTCTATTTGACCTATCATGTCCTTTGAATTCCTTCCTTAAATTTGCAGATGACACCAAGGTGTTCATCTTCGGCCTATCTATGATGAGTCGGGAGATATGAGTGCACTATTCAATCTGGCAGCACAATGTAATGTCCACATCCTGCCTCTGCACATCAAAAAGTTAAAAAGGCATGGCAGGTCAACATAAGCAGCCTTCCTTCTATACAGGTGATCACATACTGGCACTTTCCCATCCAGTCCCCAGAACATTAAAAAGTTGCAGTGCCGTGAGGTCATTTTGACCTCAGGCCTCTGCAGGCTGTAAAATTGTAAATTACAACTCTGTAACATGTTCTTTTCTTTTTGTTTTTCAAAATAGCATGTGAAAATGGATGAAATAACATAACAGATTTTTTGTATTTGGCCACATTAAGTTTTATTTTATTTTAGCAATATAACAATATAAATTCACTTAATCAATAGAAAAGTACATGCATTAAAGTATGAAAAAGCTGTGAAATAGATTAAAAATGAACATTACTCATTTAGACTTGAAATCATAGGATATTTGGTTTTATGGCATTATGAGGCAATTCATACATTTTCTCCTGTTCTTGACCTACCTGGCGTCAGAGGCACGATGGATGACATGTTTGGCACACCAGTTGTTTGCAGAGCATGGCTCATGATCGGACCCAGATCATGTGCTATCCCAGCATTGCTGTAAAGTGTTTGAGCTCTGTGTCTGCCTATATAATACAGTATATGTGGCTATATAAATGCACTCCATTCACCACTTTTTGCATTAGCGGTTACAGAGGTCAAATGACCTCATGGCGGTCCTTGGCAAAAACACTTTCTCTTTTATTCCAGAATACCCAAAACACATGAGATGATATATCACTATAAGGAAAAGTTATTGACTGGGAGAGATTCAAACAGAGTTAAATGCATTTTAATAGGCAGGAGAGATCCAAATGACCTCAAGGCGGTTCTAGTGTTAAGGATGCAGTGCATTTCTTGCTCTACTTTATTAACTTAACAGCAAATTAATTTATTTGAAGCCATTTACTGAGTCCTCACATGTTGACCTGCAGGCTCTAAAGACTATAAATCTGTCATACTGTCAGTTTGTTATGAGTAAGTTTCCAACACAATCTGCTGCATCAGGACATGGTGTAATACTGTAAAACCCATTATATTTAATTCATATTTCTAACAAACCATTGCAATTTGCAGTTACATTTGTGGAATTACAGATTATTTCACCTCTTCTCAGTAAACTGCCTCTCACTCTGTTTCTGTGTTATTAGAGTTTGAAGTGGTGCGTATGAATATTGCATTCAATTCATTTGCTTTGAGATTTACATTCTACATCTGTGCATCCAAGGGCACCTCATAAATTCAGAAGTTTTTACTGAAATGGTGAAGAGGGTTGTTTAAAACAGAAACTGAATGTTTTTCAAATATTTTAATATGCTGCAATTCTTAGTCCTTTCTTGTTTTTCATTACTGCATATTGAATCAAATGCAAAAGTTCCGTTTTTATAAATTTCATTAAGCTGCAATATTCTTGTACAGCTGGGTACAGGTGTATATAAACTTTTCCAGCTTCCCTTATCACATTTTTAAGATGACAGATGGAAATTGGACCTAATATGCAGACATTTTGGTCAATGAAGAAAATGTCTAGTGGGTTATTTTTGTTTGAGATACTAATAGGTTTTAGATTATTATTTGCATATTTTAAGTTTACTTTCTGTAGAAAAATTCTGGTACTTGGATAAAAAGAGTTGATGAAACTGGCTCTGTGCAGGCATTAGGGAAGTTCACCACTTGCCAGTTTCTAGCTGTGATGTGGACTATTCTCCTGAAGCACCAATCCAGTGTGGATGATCTTGAAGGCTCAACAGCATCTGTTCTATCTCAAAAAAGTAAAGAAAGCAAAGCTACTCCAGAAGCTTCTTGTGAATTTTTACCAGTGTTCCATCAAAAATGAGCTGCTGTACTGCCTGCCAGTGTGGTTTAGCGGAGTGAAGGCAGAGCATTAAGCCTTCCAGAAAATCATAAACAATGCAGGGAAAGTCACTGGGGACCAGTTATGTGAGATCTCAACCATCTGCAGGCTCCCATTTTTCTCCAGCTGCCTTTGTGGATCTCTCAGCATTGGCAGCCACTGTTCACATCCAGCCCATTACTTTTTTGACCTCCTATCTTCAGGGAGGAGATACAGGTCGATCAGAGTCAGGCATATTAACACAGCACACAGCCTTCCAACATCCTTCCACAAAGTTTGTCCATGTACATATATTTATTATAAAGTATGGAAGGAAAAATGCCAACAATCATTAGTGGTAATTAAAAGCAAGATATTTGAAGAATACTATTCATCTTCTTCTTCTCCTTTCGGCTGCTCCCCTCAGGGGTCGCCACAGCGAAATACCAATGATTCGCATGTTTGATCTGGCATAGGTTTTTTTTACGTTGGATGCCCTTCCTGACACAACCCTCACTATTCATATGATATTCAATTATAAAATAAATTGATTTCAAAAGAAAGAACAAAGAAAAACTCAGTCAATGTGAAACAACCTGGAAAATGAATGCAGGTAATTTTGGATCCATGTTGTGCATTAGAAGGAGTGTGGTTAAGTCAAAATATTGGAAAAATAAAGTCATAAAATACTGAGAAAATTGTCAGACTATGCAATTTTAAAAGAAAAGCTACATTATCTCTAAAAAAAGAAAAGAAAAATCAGAGTTGTTAAAATTTACACATGAACAAAATGCAGACTTTTGAAAATACATATATATATATCAATGTTTTCTTCCTCAGTGTGACCATTATATCGTGAAGTAGTAGAGAATTGTTGTTGGGTTGAGTCTCTCATGTCATATTTGGACAATAAAACATATCACACAATACTCAAGCAAACCAGTTATCAAGCTAGACATCTGGATTCTTTACAGTTTCTGATCATTGACATTGTATTTTTCCATCATGGTCTGATCTTTCTTAGCAATGATAAATATTCCCAGAAAGCAATGTCAAAACAATCCACGGCAGCTTCTCATGTGTGCAATCGCAGCCATACTCTTCCTTCAATATATGGCCAAAATGTTACAGTTTCTTGAGGACAATGGAGTGACCTTCCTGATAATGACATTTAAATAGATACACAAAGCTTAATTTAATAACATGAACTGAAACTGCTGCAGTTTTCCTCAGCTTTTCTAAATTCCTCTGCCACATACCTGTAATGAACATCCTACATCCTCCCCCGGTCTCTCTTTGTGGCAGTGATACTTTGTGTCTCTGTGCTCACAAAGGCATAATCAATTTAAGAGTTTGTCTTGGGTCATTATTACCTGCTGGAGGACCATCTGTTCACTTGAACTGGCCGAGAGCTCTGCCAGGTAGACACACAAACACACGGTCACACATACACACAACCTGAAGAGCTGCCAGGTATGTTGGACATGCACGGAGACATGAATGCAAAATAGTGATGCTCAGGAAAATGTGAGGAAAACTCTTGGCCTGGTGGGTGTGTGGGTATTTGTTTTCTTATCTTGAATTCTTAATGTGTGCAGAGAATTTACTAACGTGCTACGTGTGAGTATCAATGTGACAAAGTGGCTCATACGTGTGTGTGAGCATCAGGTACAGATGGTGAAGGCCATCCGCCATCTTAAACAACCACCAAGCGATTCTGCAACTGGTTAGGGTATAATTTAATATAATTACTCACACCTTAACAAAAATCTCACTGCCCTGGTGCTAACGAGAAACTGCAGAAGGAGAAATTAGATGCAGAAAAGGAACAAGGAGACATAGAAAATAAGTTTTCCATAATTGATACTAAAGTTCAAATTTGTATCACTGGTAATTGCAGTGCAGTTACATTATGCAAATCAACAGATTACTTAAAGGACTTGCTTAAAATATACATTATTTGCAGTGGAATTCAACAGTTCTCTAAATTCCTATAAAATGCTGGATTATCCATAGAGTCAAAAAAATCAAGTAGAACAGAACAGTAGCAATATTATTGTGTTCTTAATGAAGAAAATATTAAATCAATGTTCATCAATAAAAATAATATGGAAAATAATGAGATATTATCAAAAGAATCAAGAAATCAGCAAAATTGTTCAACATGTCCATAAAAAAGCAGGAAAATAAAAACAGCGTAATAAGTATCAAGCAAAATAATCAAGTCAATAATTGTAAATGAACAAAATGCAAAAGAAAATTAACAAAATAATCAAGAAAAAGTGCAGAGATGAACAAAAATATGCAAAAGAAATCAATAATGTGTCCAAAAATGTACAAAGTAAACAAAATGAACCGTAAAAATGAAAAAGTAAACAAAATAATCATGACAATAGGTGAAAATGAATAAAGATCTTAAAATGAATGACAGTAAGGAAAGCAGAAGAATCACAGCTGGAAAAAATAGTCAAGAAAATGTGCAATGACTTGAAAATAAATAAAAAAATTTTAAAAAAGAAAAAGAAAAATGAACATAATATAAACTGATTAAGAAAATGATGTGAACAATAAACATAATGAACACAAATGCTAAATAACTGAGCAATACTATGACTACTGTGTGTGATACGAAAAATATAATATACCGGTACTCTAGAACCTGCGGTGAACCCTAACCCAGCAAAATAAGGGAATGTGTATCATTTGAAAGTTCCCACAGGGATATAAATATGAACATGTGGGTGTGTGTGTGAGTGGGTGGGGTGGGGGGATGTGGAGGGGTGTAGCATAGTGGCAGGTGATGATGAGTGATGTACACTGGGCCTAAGACAGCAGGGTCCCGGTTATATTTAGAGCTAAATGTGTTTGTGTTTAGAGGGCTCCGGAGTAGGTGTGACTTTCAACAAAGTACAAGTTCATCATATGCGAGTCACAGGGCGGCTGAGCAAAACAAGCTCATCTGTCTCTCTGATTTCCACTGGACACTCGATGGGAACATGTAGGTGTTACAGCATAATGTGAGCACATTACAGAATGCTTTTCAGCTGCAACATGACATAACGGAATGGAAAAACAATCTGTTTTCCCATGTTACAACAAATACTCATTGTGTAGAACTTTTAGATCCTGATGTGGGACTGATGTGTGATGATGTATTAATGATCACAAATATAATGCAGATCAAGCATTTGTCAATCACAGAGTGTTGTGACCCCATTTCCAATCAAATACAATTGTTTCCAAACGAGAGAATATGAGAAATGAACAGCTTTACCAACTCAAATGAGCTGATTGTGATTCTTGACCCTCATTTATGCTTGGAATTGACTTAATTTTGTCAAATTCAGGTGACCTATGCAAACTGTGACTCAACACAGTGTGTGGAAACAATGTGGGAAAGACCCTATGGCTCTGCTTATGTCTCTCATTATGTAGTTTAAGCAGTGGTTGCTGAGGTGGATGGTTATGGTGCACCTTCATGGTTAACGTGCCCGTTTCAAAATGGTTGCCAGGTTTTCTGATTTTTTTTTTTTAATCTACTCGGGAAAACATGAGAAAACTACAAGCGAGTGTCAGATAAAACTATGTACCTGTCTACAAACCATGACTATGTAGAACATCATCACTTGTGATGTAAAATGCATCAACTTTTATGGTGAATAATGGCAATTTTTATTGGGTCTGTCAGATATTGTATTGACAAGTAATTTAGGTTTGGTTCAGATCTTGACAGCACTCTATCAGTTACGATAAAATATACCAGTGTGTTTCAGTACAGAAAAAGTGACAAATCTTAAAGAATGACTTGATCATTTTCAATATTTAAATCAAACACAATAACTCTAACTAAACACCTGCAGGAGTCAGGATGTCATGTCTACATTTGAAATAGTGACAATGAAAACAAATCAATAAATGTGGAAATGTTTATGTTAAAGATGCTGTCTACCTAATAGCTGATCGTTCGTGACATATATTACCATATAAATGATTAAAGAGGTGATCTGCCAGTTAGCTTGCAGCCTCACAATTGTCAAGCTAGTATGTCAGTTCTTTTCTTACCTGTACCAGATGTTGAAGCAATCTGAAATGCTGGCTGTCTCTCCTCAGTCAGTCAGTCAGGTTAGGGTTGAAAACTGTCATAGCAGTAGCTGCTACAGAGCTGTGAGTGAGGGCAGGAGCACTCATGCGCCTATGAGGCTGTAAGCGGTGTTTACTGGCAGGTCACCTGTCCAAACATACTGTGGACCTCAACAAACCATTGGCTACTATCTAGTTTGCTGGCATCATCGACTGCATCTTTAAACACATTTTTGTCTTGGAAACGTCTGCATGTATTCATAGTTTTCAGAAAGGAACAAGGGGAAATATTTTATTGTGGGTTGGGTTATTTTATTAAGTATTCAAAACTTATGACTGAGCTTAATACTGCACTGTACAATTGGTCTTTTTTGCAAACTGAGACAGGAATGGAGACACTAAGTTGTTGTAATTTGAACTCTGTGTGTAGTCCATTGTAAGGCTATACTAAATTACCATGAACAATTGCTGTTTGGAACAATGTATAATACAAAATGGGCAGTATACATTTTAATACTTCAGGACTGAAATCTGAGGTATGATTTTAGAGGAACTGATTGACTTGTGGCTCAATAAATAAATACATGATAAAATGTGACGTGCAAATGCAAAACTCAGATGTACAAAACAAAAATCTACAAAAAAGTAGGTGATGTAAGAGGTTGCAGTCACTTATTTCATCCACAAGTACAGGATTCTCCTAGCTGCTTAATAGTCATTTTCCCCCCATAATGAAGGTTTTTTCCAAAAGGTGCTTTTTTAATAAAAATATTATTTGTCTGTACTTTAACAATTTAGGTCCTGTGCAACAGTAGGACTAAGTCAAAAGTGGCAAATATAATCCTTAAAGATTCCTTAAGTCAGAAAAGACCAAACGACATGGTGGCCCACATTACTGTCTTAATATTTTAATACTCGACAAATATGTTGGAACATGTTTATAGTTGATCTGAATCTCTCCATACTGATGCCACAGAGTGGAAGATGCTATCAGACAAACATTCTTCAGAGCATCCCTGTTCATAGAGGTACACCTTTAGTGCCTCCCTGCCTGCTGTCCAGAGCGGATGGGAACCCTCAGCCCCAGCTCACTGATAGGCCTGATGTGTAATTAATGGTCTGACACAGGGTAATGAAGCTAATGACGCTAACTGCGCTAGCATATGGGCGCCCCATGGGGATCCACACTCGGCGCTCTAATTTAGATAAATGACGCCCCAGGTTATACAGGCCTATTTGCATTCTATTTGATGGAGGCCAGGGGAGTAGCGGGGATTAAAAAGGGGGATGGATGGGGGAGATCAAATTGGAGAGGTGTTTTGGGTTGGAGGGTGAGGTAGATGAAGGTGTTTACTCCCATGAACGTGCATGTTTGTGTGTGTGGAGAGTCCCCATTGGCCATGTATGATTCTTTTATTAGATTACAGGAATAGTAGTGAAGGGAGCTGATGGCAGCTGTCACAGACAAATGACAGGGGCTGTGTGTATTTGGGTGGATACACATCAATTTGTAATTATTATAAAGTGACTCTTCGGAGACAAGTCATTGTACAGGAAGTTAAAAACTCATGAGGAAGAAAGAATGTACTGAAATGGATGATTGTGATAGTTGTAATTCTGCTGGTGAAAGGGCGCATGCACGTTTGTCAACATTTGCTAATTGTTTTAAAGGAACACCATGTTAATGTAGAGTGTAAGTCATCAAAGTGAAGCGACCTTCACATAATGTTGACATTTTGACAGTTAAAGAAAACCACTGATGCTGATAACTACTATATACTGTATGAATTTATGTGCTTGTCTTTATGAAGCTTCATATTAAACTATTGTGGAAGAAATAACAATTGCATTACAGAATTACAGAAAATAGCTACAAAAATATGCACAAAATGTTATCAAAACATTTAGGACAATGAATAAAATATTCCACACTATTAACAAAATGATCAAAAACAAAATAAGAAAAAAAAGATTAACAAAAATCGAGACAAACAAAAAATAGAAATACTGTATTTTCCTGATTAAAAGTCGCATTTTTTTGCATAGTCTGGCGAGGGGAGCGACAAATACATCGGAGTGACATGTATTTTGAATAAATTCAACTACAGGGTGTTTGACACACCGACAGCTGCTCGAGGAGATGAGCCACGAGCGCTCCCTTCTGCGGCCACGCGCCTGACGCGCCTTCCCTGAAAAGATGCGACCTGTTCTGCAGAGCGACTAATCCACATTATTTTTCTTCTTCATTATGCAATTTTTGGCTCATGCGACTAACATACCGGAGCGACATATCACCCGGAAATTACGGTAATTAAGAAAATAATCAAGAAAAATTAATCTACAAAATAAAAAAACACAATAAGGAAATGGTCAGAATTTAAGAAAATAGGAAACAAAATAAATGCAAATTACCAACAGAGAACAATATTAGCTTCAGTAATACAGCCTGTCATCCTTTCAGTCAAATCAGTCTGCCTTAATTCAATTCAATTTTATTTATATAGTGTCAATCATAATTGCCGATTATCTCTAGGCGATACAAAGAGTAAACCCAACAGAACCATTGAGGGTGACAGGGGGGAGGAAAAACTTCCTTTAATGGAAGAGAAATACCTCCAGTAAATCGGTTCAGGGTAGGCGGCCATCTACCTCTGCTGGTTGGGGTTAGTGGACAGAGGAGAGACAAAAGAAAAGAATAGAGATAGAACAACAAACACAGACACTGGACTGGTCCACAGTCAGCAAAAACATCAAGAGACCTACAGACCTAGGGCAGAGGGAGAGTTAAAGAAGGAGATAAAGAAAGAGGTAGAGAGCGAAGGTCAGTGCAGCACTCTCCCCTAGCAGCCTAGGACTATGTAGCAGAGCTAAAGAAAGATTAAGGGATTACTGCCAGTAGTGAATTACCATAATCCAGCCTAGATTTATCAAATGCATAGATTAATTTTCTGCATCCCCTTGGCATAGGATATTCTTAATTTTGGCAATATTATGGAGATGAAAGAATGGACATTTGTTTTATATGAGAACTGAAGAATAAACTCTGATCCACAATCACCCCTAATTTCCTCACGACTGCACCTGGAATTGACATAGATGTACTGAAAAGTACAAATCCTAGTACTGAGCCTTGTGAAATGCGGTAACTAACTTTAGATTGTGTGGATAACTAGTGATTAACATGTACGAATTAAAATCTGTGATATATGACTGAAACCAGTTTAGTGTGGTACCTATAATCCCAATAGAGTGTTCTAATCTGCATAACAGAATGTTATGACTGATAGTGTCAAAAGCAGCACTGAGATTCAAAAGTACAAGTACTGAAACTAGTCCATTATCTGAAGCCAATAGAAGATTAGTAATAACTTTCATCAGTGCAGTTTCAGTGCTGTGGTGTTCTCTAAACCCTGACTGAAGTTCTTCAAACAGATTATTTCTGTGTAAATATTGCTGAAGTTGCAACAGTTTTTTTCAAAAGACTTTACCTAGAAATTGTAGGTTGGAGATGGGTCTGTAGTTAGCTTGGTCACAT
>JAQQAE010018022.1:0-11301 GCA_029823295.1 Pseudamia nigra
TGAGGGGTGGGGGGTGGGGGGCAGCTGTCGTCTGTCAGCATCTGGCCTCGACTCAACCTCTTGCCCCGGCCAGTGTGTTGGCTGCCCCTTCCCTTGCAGATAGAATTTCCTCGTGTTTGCCAGGAAACATTGTGTGAATGTGCGTTGGTGAGAGTGCCGTGTTCGCTCCTATGTGTGCACTCCCTGGTTATGTAATGGTATATGTGGACGGTGATGTACAGCTGGGCAGACCGCGCATGCTCTGCAGAAGGAGTGCACACAACAGAGGCCTTACTCATTCAAACACTTCCCTCATGGTTAATCATTACCTGCTTTAGCACAGTTGGTAGCCAAGTGGAATGTCAAGGGGGCTTTTGTAGCTTGCAGTGGCTCCTCTCAAAACAGGCCACAAGTTTATCACATCGCAACAACTCTTCACGTTGTGGCCTTTTCCCTCTGGCCAAAAGCACATCAGTCTGACTAGTTTGCATTCTATGCGTATGTTATAATCTATCCATTTTGTCCTTGTATCAACAGTGGAGGAATTTGTGTGCATGTTTTCACTATCTACAGTGCTGTGTTACCTAGTTGTTGTAAGCTTCTGTCCTGCACACCACAGGTATGTCTGAACAGGGCTTGGACGGGATCTCTTTGTGCAAGGTTTATGTAATTCTGGGAAGAGGCTGATGATTACCTAAAAAAGCGATAATGCACAAAGTGGCTTATCAATTACCGGATTTTCTGAATTTAATTTACAAATGAGTCCTTGCTTTTAGAGGTCAAACACGTAATGCCCCAGTACGGTTCTGTATTGCCTTGAAAGATTCAATATAGATGCCTGCTTTTTGTGTGTGTGTATTGATTGATGGTGCAGAGATGGTATTATATTTCACAACTAGATATCGTCATCTAAATCTCCTGCTTCTCGTCTGTCTTCCTCTCTCTGGTTCCCATGATACCCCTCGGACCACACCCCTTCTTTAGCACATTTTGCATCTGCAGAGATCACAGTCTCCAGGCGTCTGTTCGTCACACTGATCATCCAGCACCTGCAAGGACAACTTGTGGTTTGTCTGCTCAGTGTGTTTCCTTCTTGCTGTTTGAGGGTGAGATTGGGGTGTGGTTTCCTATGGTAATTGGTTCTGTCTAAATTTTCAATCTTTTTAAAATCAAACCTCTCCATGGTTATCCTCTGTTCTCCTCTCCAAGGAGTCCCTTGTTTCAGCATTTAAGGCATCCCTGCAGTAACTAGGCCTGGAACTGTTGAGTGAGGATTGGAGGGGATTTCTGCTCTGCAGGAGGGTAAGCGGGCTTTGGGGAAAATCCTTCCAGCCCTACTGCGGATCTGCCGAGCAAATCAAGGAAGCAGGCAATGCTCCAACACAATCCTCCCCAGCCACACCACTGTCACTGAAGCACAGCGCTTGAACTAACCCCTGGAACACCTCCTCAGCTGGACTCTTTCAAAGCCCTTAGAAAATCTGTGGTGCATTTTGTCTCACTTGTAGTGTTGTCAGACTGCAGTGTGCCATGTTCAGCCTGGAGGAATACTCTGTTACCTGTATTTGGTGGCTTGTGAGGAGCCCCAGAGCATGTTTTAAAAAAAAAAAATCTATTTGGTCATCACCTGCAGTATAGTCCAGTAAATCACATCATTAAAGCTACGAAGTGTATTTTTTCCGTTACAGTTATTCCCGTCAAATTCTTTCAACAATGTTCAAGTTTAGAGAAAACTTAATTCAATACAATGCCCCCGTTTTAGTTTGGGTGATTTAGTTCAGTTGGCTTCCCAGAAGTGACGTATTTTCTTTTATGGAACATTAGTGTTTCTCACTAGAATTAAAGGCCCCATAGTGTGAAAATGCATCTATATCGGGTTTTGGCGTTTCTTTAAACTCTGTGATGTCAACTAAAAGCTGTTAAAATCTGAATTTGATCAGTGCTGCCAGTCCTGAGAAATCCTCTTAACAAGACGCACAGCAAGAAAAACAAGCAGTTTGGGATGTTTATGACATCACAAGTCATAACCAATCATAGTACAGATAAAACATATTTGTCCTACTCCAATGAGACAGTAGAATTAGAAATTTTAAAATGTACAAATTTTAAATTTTAAAACGTCATAAGTCACATGCAACCATAGTGGGCGGTACAGTGCTCAGTACAGTAGAACAGAAGAAAACCAAGGAAAAATCAAATTGACACTTTATTTTCTTAACACCCAAACAGAAGTATGTAATAGGCACATACTGTATCAGCATGACAGATATAAATGTTATGATATGACACCCTTTAATGTTATAATGTGCATACTGAGCTTCACTAAACAACTAAACACGAGTATAAGCTTGATTTCTCTGTGCATTGTGTCAGATTGATTTTTTTCAGCAATGGTAGAGGAAACAGCAAATCCCACGATCCTTTGCTTCTTTATCTCCTGCTATGTCTTTTATATTTCTGACACAATCTATGTAATAACACACTGTGCAGCGAAATAACAAAGCAATTTTAAACAGGATATTTGCCAAAGAGGTATAAAATGTTAAAAAGTTTGGTTCGTGTGAGGGTGTGGGTGGCACACACATGTATATTTGTTATTTACCACAGAATCCCTGTGGGTAAACTGTGCCCTGACATTGTCAGGTAAGGTCATATAAAGAACATCTCATTTTAGATGCTGTTAATTATGCAGGAGTGTGGTCGACTGCCATCACTCGGGAAGGTCATTTGCTATTCACCCTATTAAAGGGCAAAAACAAACCTCAACAGATTTTTTTTGTCTGTGTATGTTGTGGCAGTGCAGAGGTGTAGATTTTTGCTGTGTTTTTACTGAAGATGTACTTAGATCATATTTGAGGTTAAAACCACATGTTAAAGCCTTGATGTTTATCAGTTGTTTTCCATTTGATACCAGTTCACAATCAAGTGGCCCTCATTGAGCAGTATTTAGACAAGATGTGCTTGTGTACACTATGTAGGTACGTCTGCATGTTTATATATATTCCATGACTGTTTATGTGCACAATGTTTTTGCTGATGCGTCCATATTGCAGCCTCTAAGCGAGGGCGTCTGTTTCACCTAATTGAAGGTCAATATTTGTATGAGCATTCCTACAGACAACTTTCCTAGCTTGGTCTGAACAGAACACAGGCTACCTCTGTACTTTCATTAAATCAGAGCACTTGTCATATTCTCATTTCACATTGCCAGATCTGTCTCTCTGCTCTGTGTCTGTTCTGTGGTAAAGCGGTAGAAAGGCCTTTCACAGCCCACTGTTATCCCCAAAAAGACTGTTTGATTTAAACCAAATCAGATTTATTAGGGGTAGGGCTCTGCAACGTTCATAGATATTCATGCTAAGTACAACAGTGCGATGATTTTGAGAAACACTTTGCACATGGCTGATTAAATTCAGCAAATGCAGGAATTTCCCTGTTGGATTGAAAAAAAAAAAGTACCGTATATATAAAGAATGAAAGATGAAAAAGTTTTAATCCATGTCTGGGCGAGTGGGCCTTTATCCTTCATCACAAAAGATCGAAATTGAGATTTAAAGATGTAATCTGAATACTGTCAGACAAATGTGGTTGAAGGTCAGAGTCAGTATGCTAACTAGAAAGCACTCAGAGAGCGCAGACCTCCACCAAGGCAGGTCAGTTTCTCTTCATAGTGAAGGTCTACCATTAATATTTGAACTTATGTTCATGTCCCTCATGTTATTGTAATATTCTTAAATTTATTTCACCCTCATCACTGGGTTCTTTGACCGTGAAAACCTACCATTAGTGTTTGGAATCACATACATATCATTATTAATTCAATAATTGTTTACAAATAATAATATTTCCATAATGGTGGTTTTCTTCTGGATCTAGCTCTGTAAATGTTGAAGATTCATCATATCTGTGGACACGTTACTGAATCAGCAAACTTTCTACTACAATTTGGTGTCAGTTGCTTTATTTGTTACATTACAGTAGCTATTTTTCCGATGAGCATTCTGGATCACTATATCCACAACATTGCTCATATCTGGATCAAACTCTGTGGTTTGATGGAATTTATCATGGTGGTATCCTGTGTTTTTTGGCTACGTTTTCTGGATGTTATTTGTGGTCTCACAAGGACAAATGTTGAATTTGTTTCTATCACAAAATGGTGAATAATCCTTTAAAAATCTTCTGGATCAAGACGATGATCCAAATCACTTCCAGAATCTAATCTTGTGTTTGTGCCATTTCCAACTTATTCTACAAATTTCATCCAAATCCATTCAAGACATTTCGAGTTATGTTGTGAACAAACAAACTGTTAAATAAGTAAATATGTAAATAAATGAACAAACACCAACAACAACATAACTTCCTTGGTGGAGGTAAAAATCCACAAAATGAACACAAATACATGTAAATGGACAAAAATAAGAGCATTAAAAACAAACTGAATAAAAAAAAACATAACAAAATATTCAGCGCAATTGCATCCCGATATAAAAAGCTCCATGACTTATTCTGGGTCCTGACTTTAGGTTTGGAAAAGGTGGGTCTAGAAAATTCTGCACCCCAGGAGAGGATCACCCCTCCTCCCTCTTCTCACCACAGCACAACCCCAAAGCTGCTGACACAGACTCACCCAGTGTAATTGAGAAAATAAACATGATGAAAAAAAGCATGTGCCGCTCGTCATTCGGCTACATGTTTATCCTCAGCACCTGGATGTTAAAGCTAAGGCTGTCATCACCTTTTAGGGACCGGGGGTAAGGGAGAATGTGGGTGTGTGGGTGAGGGTAAAGAGAGAGGGTAAATAGAGCATAATCCTGCACACAGTGGGTACAGGCTCAGGTGACAGTGCTAAAACAGGAGGCTTAAATGAATTTAGAGATATGATGAAGCTATGTGTCAAGGGCCTGTGACCTTTACAATCTAAAAACAAACGTTTTGGACAAAAAGAAAAGTGTCTAGATTTTCAGAAACTATTCAAACAAATGAAATATTATGCATTCATTTAGCTGGTAACACTGTAAGCTCAATTTACTTTTATTTTCTTCATTTTTTTAAATACAGTTTTTATTAATTTGTTCATTTTGTTCATTTTTTTCCTCTTTTTTTGTTAATTTCATTAATTATTGTCCCCCACCGATGCTGACAGGCCCAGAAAGGGGATATAGAAACAGTACTTATATCTCCGCAACCCCTAGGCCCACAGTGACCAAACTTCACACTTGGGTACTCCCACTAGGGGAGAGGGAGTCTGTGGTGTCCTGACCTAATTTGCATATTTAATTAGGTGACAAGGTCACAAAGTGCAAAAATTACATTTTGGGCTCTACAGACCTAGGCTTTGGAGCTGGGACTCTGAAATATTATATGTACCTACTACATCATGGGGGACCAAGTGACCTGACCTTGACCTTGAAGATCGGTAGGGTCTGAAGGGTAGATATCACACTTACAAACCTTGCATATGTTCATCTGAGCACCCTCGGCCTAACGTGACCAAACTTTACACATGAGTACTCCCACTAGGGGTGAGGGTTACCTTGGTGACCTGATGTAATTTGCATATTTAATTAGGTCACAAGTTCACTAAGTGCAAAAATTGTCTTTGGCTTTGAATCTAGATCTCTAAAATTGTATGTGCACCTACTAGGGACCCACGGGGGATTAGCTGATTCACGGCCTTCTTGTTGCACTTGATTTTGTAGATTTTTTATTTATTTTTTGTTAATTTCACTGATTGTTTGGTTGTTTTGTTCACTTTTGTTTTATTTTTTTGTCTATTTCTTGTTCATTTTCATGTTAATATTCATTAGAAGATTTTGTTCATTTTCTTGAATATTTTGTTAATTTTTTAAAATCCATTTTCATACCGCTGATATAGTATTTTAGTCATTTTTGTGATTTTTGCTCATTTTTCTGATTATTTCAACATAATTATTTTTGATTATGTGTAATAATTCTGCTTGTTACTGTTTTTTCATGTTTGTTAATTTTAATCATTTTATGCACTATATTGTTTTGTCTTGTTTGTTTTCTTGATTTTCTTTATTTTGTTCATTTTGTAGAATATTTGTATCAGTTTTTCCTTGTTCATCATGTTTTTTCCTTCTTTTTGTTCATTTATTTCTCATTTTGCTCAATTTGATGTATTATACATTACTTCCATCACTGGACAAAGCTGCACGAGCCACTGCAGGGGGGCTCAAGAGCCACATGTGGCCTTGTAGCTGCAGGTTGTGGACCCCTGTTATTTATAATGCTCTGCAGTTGTAATGTTGGACTGTGTATTATTGACTACTAGGGCTGCAGCATTTATTGCAACACAATTGTAATTGCAATATCAGTATGTACTATTGTAGAATAATGAAAGGAACATGTGATTGCAGTTCAATGGTTTAGGTTTCTGAGATTTTAGAGTGATCTAATCTGTGTAAAACCTGCACGAGGAAAGTCACAAGATGCTGCTTTTGTATTTTTGTTTTGAGGCAGGTACGTAGACACTATGTGCAATCATGCAGCCTTTTGCCTGTGGGGTATTTGTAGGCTACACCTTGGAAGACAGTACACATCTGAGTATTTTGAAATCCTCGGAATCACAGGATTTGACCCCCGGTGAAACAGTCACAGCACTGTGATGACTCTGTATGCTAGTTTAGTGACTCAGTAAAACTCCATCAAGCATTGTCTCGAAAGTCATTTTACAGTGATTTTAGTCTAAGGTCTTTACCATAACTACAATGGAGCTTTTAGTCAGAAAAAATATGTCTTATGAAATGAAAAGAAGCTGTGATGGCCTGATTAAGCATGTCTAATCCCAGCATTAGCCAAACTCAGTTACATTTACTCTTACTCAGTTACATCTGTGATGGAAAAAAAGTGCTTTTAGTCAGGTACATTTAGCTACACACTTCAATAAGGAGGGGTACATACATAAATTAATCGAATACATTTTTTTTAAAAGAGCTAAAGAATCAACTAGAGTAAATAAATAAATTAAGTAAGTGACAAAATGCAAAAATGTACAAGAATAATCACAAAAATGAACGATGCAAGCAAACATGACGAAGATAATTAAGAATATAATAGAAAAACTGACCTAAATCCACAAAATGAGCAAGAATGATTAAAAATATCCAGTTGACAAAAATGAACAAATAGCAAAAACTAAACAAAAAACAAAATATGTATGACAACGAGCAAAATTGAAGAAGTTGAACAAAAACAACACTGGTGAAATAAAATGATGAAATGATCAAGTAAATTACAAAATTGAACAAAATAAGAAACAGAATGATCTAAATAATTAACAAAAAGTGAACATTTGTTTGAACGCAATATATTCTGCTGTAATAAATACCACATAATGAAGTTACTCTGTACTTGAGTAGTTTTTCATGAGATCCTATTACTTTTACTCACATGGTAATTTTTCTCAGTACTTCTACTTCTGTTTGAGTAATTAGAATTATAAAGGAACAATATGTTTACTTGAATACTGTCTGAGTTTACTCTACACAACACCGCCCCTGATATCTTAATAACCGAGGAAAAAATTAAAGCTGGACCATCAGATCACTTAATAGAGGGTCTAAATATTCTGTTAACTTAGTATTTTTAGAGTGAAATTTAGTGGGACTCTTTTGGGTCCATTGATTTTTGAGGTCACCCCAGCAGCAGGGGGTGATATTACATTTTGAACATAGGTATGGTATGCATCAGCCCAGTCTTCGCCCACTGACTAACACTCAAGATTTACTTTGTAGGTATTGACATTTTGATAAGTTAATTTTTGACACTGCATAGGAGCTAAACAGTGCTCTAACAGTGTGTTTTCAGTACACGACCCCAAACGCGCCCATACTAATGTAGAGAGAAGCCTTAACCCTTTCATGCATGGTGTCCACTACACTGCCCTACAAAGGCAAAGTGACTCTATCAAGGTGACATTACATGTATAACAGCTACAACATTAAAGCAATATACAGTAAATCTGTATTTTGACTTAAAATTAACAAAATAATCAGAAAAATGAGCAACCTAACAAGCACAAGATACAAAATAGAAGAAAAGTGAACAAAAATAACCAAAGTAAGAAGAGCAATATGTATACCAAATGAGCAAAAACAATCTAGACGTTTAAAAAGAAAAGGAACAAAAAAGAAGAAAAATTAACACAACGATCAAGTAACTGATTCAAATTAGATGCAAAATGAACAAAAATAAACCAAATAAAATGGAGAATAAAATATTCAAGAAAATGCTTGTACAAAAACGGCAATAAAAACAGCATTTTCATGTATTTTTACTCTATTTCACTGTTTGCTGAGTTACTGCGCTTTGCCTTTTTAGGGCAGTACAGTTATTCACACAAATTGTAGACACAGTTCACCACTATTTGGCCTTGTATAGACCAATATAACACAAAAAATACTCTACAAATTCTGAGTCTGAGTCACAATTTTGTTTTTATACATTATCAAATAGTAACTGATGCACATAATTTAACTGTTTTCAACCACTACCGGTACCTTTTCTCAAAATAAGTCACATTATTTTAAATACTCTTTGGAAGTACCACGAGGTTGACAAGGTCATATCCCCAGTTTTTTTCATACTTCATGTACAGAAGGGTCAAACAGAGTAAGCATAGGCACATACTGTTTGAGGCAAAGGACAGAGAATACTGTTGGAAGTAAGAAATGTTCCAGTGTTTTCTGTTACGTAATCTCAGCGTCCTCAACAACCTTAAACAGTCAGCAGTCCCCGTGTTTGCACCAGGTAGTCCCCCACGTCCTCCCTTCTTCCAGCTTTGCACCGTCAGCGCAGCGTTAGTGGGAGCAACCCCTGGTTCCTCACTGCAGATTTTACATTTTCATTAACACTCCATACCTCTAATGTGTTTAATGGCATGGTGTTTGTCCTGTGAGGTCGCTCTCACCCGGGGGTCAGCTGACTGGCGGGTCGTCAGGCCTGTAAAGAGGGGAGGGGGATGACTTTGGGCATTTTGGACTGCTGGTGTGACTCGTGCTCAGAGCTGGAAGCCATTTTTCACTTTGACACCGCTGCCTATGGGGAGTTTAGGAGCTGCTCAGCTGTAGCGTGAGCAGCTCTTTCATCCTCTCTTGTTCTTTTCCGGATCCCTCTCTTTTTCCTTCACCCCTTCCTAATTGTTGCCTATAATCCTGGTACTAATTCCAGTCTGTGAGTTTCTACGTGAGACGGTGGCTGTGATTCTTTTTGACCAGAATGAGAGAATACGGCAAGGTTCACATGATTAAATCCAAGTGAACAAAATGAGCTTTAAATGAACAAAATGAACAAGAACAGAAAATAATCAAGAAAATGAAAAAAATGTTGACAAAATGAACAAAATTATTCAAACAAATTGAAATGTACAAATTATCAAAAAAATGTTTCAAATAACTGAATAAAATAATCAACGACCACACAAACCAGATATCCACAAAATGAACAGAAAATGAAACAACATGAACATGAATGATGCAATACAGAAAAGGTACAAAACCTCCAGAAAAGGAACAATAAGGAATGAAATAATCACGAACAAAAGAACCAAATATTTACAAACAAATGAACAGATTTGTCCAAAAATGATCAAAATGTTCCCAATAACCAAGAAAATGAACAAAGTAATAAACAAGACAACAAACATGAACAAATGCATGGACAAAATATCCACAAAATGAACAAAGTAATCAAGAAAATGAACAAAATGTCTACAAAATGAATACAATTAGAGTTTTAAAAAAACAACATTTACAAACAAATGGACAGAATAGTCCAAAAATGACCAAAAAAATTTCCAATCAAGAAAATGAAGCAAAAATGACTGTCACAAACAAGATGAACATAAAAGCTGTCAAGATGTATCAACATGAATAAAATGAACAAAATATCCACAAAACAAACAAAATAATCAAGAAAAACAACAAAATATACACAAAACTAACAAAAAGAAAAAGGAAACAATAAAGAAATACATAAGAAATTAATATGTTACAATCAGGAAAATTAACAAAACATCCACAAGTTAATCCAAAATGAAGAAAAATGGACCAAGCAAACAATAAAAACAGTATTAAATGATTATTGTTAATGAATCAAAATGAATCAATAAATGCACGACTCAGTAAAAAAAAAAGATAAACGGTGCATTTTGGGTCACGACCTAAGTTTGGGAAAGGTATTTTTTTTAGACCAGTACCCAGAGCCCTGGGACCGGTATCCCCCTAAATGCCTGTAGAAGTACAGTGTCCATTACCGTGGGAGTGTCTAAATTACACAGCAGAGGGAGATGAGGAGAAACCCTAGAGCAAGGCACAGTTTGGGTCGGAGGATGGAGTAATCAGTTTGTTTTAAGGCAAAGAGGGTGAGGCGCACAAAAACATCACCGCTAGATTAAGACAGATGCCCTGTGTGCAATTACATGATTTAGAAATTACCGTTATGACAGGCGGTGTAAGCCTACAGTTCAGTGGGAATAATTTTGTTAGTGTTAAAGTATAACGTTTCTTTGTCTTCTGTGGAACGGAGAGTCTCTCTGGTTTTGTGGGAATGGGCTGTTCCAGTTGCTAGGCCTGCAACAGTCTTTCTTTTATTGGCCCAAGTGCACCGTGTTGCTCTTTGGTCATGCTCTTACGAGTATCACACATAAACAAGTCACAGGTTGCTTCATTACAGAGCATTTTTAAGTAGATGCAGGAGAAAATACGGGCAACATTTTCTGTGTTTGCTCAAGTGCAGTTGAACATCTCTTGCGCTGCAGTTTGCGAGAGGAGCTGCTGTGTTATTGTTTCAACCCATCAATCTATGTAATGCACTGTTTATTGCTTTCCTGTGTAACTACAGTGTTATCAGATTATACAATGTGTACTTCTTCATGGTGAACGTGCGCTACTATGTGATTTTCCTCTCACTCTCCAAGTCTTTGCAACATTTACTGGAGCCAAAAGAAGTTCAATAATCAAGACTTTACAGTAAACTGAAAGCAGCTTAATGAGGAGGCTCTTTTATAGTCAATTAGTCTATCTAGTGAATTTAGGAATGACTCGGAATTAGGAGTAATTAAGGGATGATATCAGCATCACTAAAAGCCACACAGGACTGAGTTGAAATAAAATATCTTTTTCTTTTCCATTTGGCTGTTCCCTTCAGGGGTCGCCACAGCGAATCATCTGCCTCCATCTCACTCTATCCTCTGCATATTTTTCTCTCACGCCAACTACCTTCATGTCCTCCTTCACCACGTCCATAAATCTCCTCTTTGGTCTTCCTCTAGACCTTCTGCCTGGCAGTTCCAAC
>JAQQAE010018023.1:0-11301 GCA_029823295.1 Pseudamia nigra
ATGCCAGATCAAACATGCGAATCATTGGTATTTTGCTGTGGCGACCCCTGAGGGGAGCAGCCGAAAGGAGGAGAAGATAGAAAATGATTTTAAAAGTTTGTATTTACTCACTGACGCTGTAAACCCACTGATGAAAGAGGCTGACAAAGTGCATGTAATGAGCAAAATTCAAAGATGAGTAGACACTGTGCATACACTGAGGTGTTTAATAAAGTTGACAGTTTCTACTGTTTGGGACTTCACAGGAGAACAAATTCTAGGTAAGAGTTGTTTACTTCATTTTATACAGAATAAGAGAGATAACCTAAATTACACATTAAAAGCCAATATTTGTACTTTGTGAAGAATACAAATTTTGTACAACAATATCTAGCATAGTATCTTAATTGTTTAATAAAAAGTTCACTTGAATATTTATTGTATGATGAAAACAAAATAACACATTCAAAGGAAATAAAATGTAGATTAACTTAAAATCTCTTTCAGGTTTGAAACAAATAATTTCATTATTGGCAACAAAGTCCAGCTTGTGCCGCCAAACGGTCTGAGCATTCAAACCGAAAACAGCTTCTTTAGTTAAGTGAACTATCAACTACAAACACTTACCAAACACGTAGTTCTGTTTATAAAAGCCATGAAGCAAAGCAGTGTAGTCTTGCACAGCAAAGTGAAGAAAGTCCTCTACAAAGGTTCACTGATTACCCTTTCCTTTCACATTCATCAGTTGTGCACAATTTGAACAAAGACCAAAAGAGCAAAGTGTATCACAGAGCATTCACCGTGCATGTTCTTATGTGCGTGCTTTCTAAGAAGAGGCAGATCTGGTTATATTTGAGTCATCTGCATTGTATTGTCTTGCTTTTTTTTTTGTTTGTTTAACTGAAAATAAAAATAGTGGTGTAATTTTTCTTTGGGATAAGGCATTTCCTATCTGTGCATATAGATAAAGACTACAAAAATTCCCTGATATGTCATTAAGTGCTAAAGTATGTGCTCAGCTATGAGGTGATGCTGCCGAGACCGACAGATTTTGTTGTTGTAATTTATTATTGCTATTTCTCACCTGCTGTGTTTACAATATGGATTACTACGCAATGTCTAAAGAATGTCTGCCAACATATATGAACATGGGAAATCCCTGTGGGATATCAAAATTAGTTATTTAATATCTTGTAGTTCAGTAACTTCCAGCTGTGGCACTTAAGGATTAGTGAAACAGTCTGCGTACTCGTATCCCTTCAAGCCATGCATCCCTTCCTAAAGCTTTGTGGACTAAGTATGGCCTGTAACGACATCATATTGTGTGTACATCATGTTAATCGGGGTAAACACTGCATAGATCATCACAGGCATCGTTACTGACAACTACCATGGAACTGATGATGAAGAGGAAAAAAACCTCAGAAACGCACACAAGATAAGTCACAGTGAATGCAGAGTGATACCTCTCTCATACAGCAAACTTCTCATACAAATGTGTGCAATTCAGCAGTGAGATTGAAGTCATGATACTGTGTTTTAATGAATTAGCTGCTGAAATATTTGCTTCAGTGATGATGGAGAAGAAATCAAGTCACAGCCCCTTTCCCTTCTTGCCTCCGCATGGTGTGATAACACACAAATTAGCCTTGTGTCCCAACACCTTCCGCGTACATGACTTCAGCACCTTCAGATTTTCACTTTTCTGGCTCTGAATGTTACTAGGCCTACAGGACTCTTTACTAGTAATAGGGCAATGATAATAGATACAGGTTCTGGAGCCAATTAAGAAAAACATGAGTATTTTGTACATAATGACTGGAGACTGCAATATTTACAACAAGAAATGGGTACAGACATGAACAGTTTTGTGAAAAAGGCCAGTAACCACTTCTACTACATTTTTTTCTTCTGTTTAAAGTACATGAAGCAATAACAAGATAGTAGAAATGGCTCTAGAGATAGCATGTCTTTCAGTTGAGCTACATGCAGCAACAATAGATTATTTTTCAATATGGGCATGGGACCTTGGATTTGATTGTTGGCAGTGTATTCAGCAGCTGCTGGTATACAACTAACACAAGCTAACACAAAAGGAGGGAAGAAACCCTATTTCCCTTAGCCTTGTGATCATCCTTCACAAATAGTGGAACTTCAACCTCACAGCATTGTTCTGACAATGTTTTCTGGGCAAACAGTCATCACTAATAGAGAGAAAAACATTGAGTAAACCATATGGGAGGTTATGTTAATAATTCAATTTCAAAGAGATTATGGTAAAATTAACAAAATATCAAATATTGACCAGTGAGTGATCTACTTTTAAGGGTCTACTCTTGTAAACTTGGCTGCAATCCACAAAAATATACTTTTCTTGAAAATGGTGATTGTACAATACATTCAGTATGTACTCACACCCTGATGATATATATTAAAGTTGCTATTTACATAACAAAAGGAAATGTTTGGCTCAAAATTTCAATTATGGTAACAGAACAACAAATGTTCATGGCTTTAGATATCGATTCAAGATCAGGTTTACATGACTTTACACTGTAAGAAAACACAATAAAAAAATTCAACCATGACGAAAAAATGGTGCATCTGAGTGAACTGTTAGGAAACCATAGCAACTGTACAAAACAACACAAAGGAACAGCTTTGGCTTATATTACTGATGAACTGTTACACAAATGTTAACTGTTATGTTGATTTTCGCACCAGTTCAACTGGACAGGTTCATTATCTTAATTGCACATTAAATATCCTACTCTTTTAAATTATAAAATAAAGTCATTCATTATCGTAATAAATTCTTTTGTCTTGTTGTTTTAACCACCAACATTATGTTTAATGTATTCACTAAAGTAGTCTTGACTGCAAATGACTGTTGTGTGTAACATTAATTAACACAATGTTCTTGGGATCTCCTGATCAGCTGAATCAATAAATTAGAAGAGGCCACTTCAGATAAAGGTCTTGTATGCTTACATCATGATTTTAAAAGATAGTTCTTGCAGTGAACATTGTATATAGGGGTCCTCTGCTAGAAAGCAATGCAACTTTCTCTGATTGTTTGCAACTTGCAAGCACAACAGCAAAACAGCAACTACATGTAAAAGTGTCTGACTAGACCAGTGACTACAATAATCTACCACTTAATGTTCTTTCTTTCTTTCTTCTCCATACTTCATGTGAATTGCACCAAGTACCTGATACCACCTGCTTGTGCATATAATTCAGTCCAGCTAACTGAGACTTATTTTTTTAAGGTTTATTGTATCAGTTTGAAAATGTATTTTTAGATATGTCCTGACATGTCTTATAACTGCTCAGTCTTACAAATTGAAAAGGAGTTGAATAATAGCTTTATGATGACAGCTCTAAGGACCCTCATTTTTGTTTTTTGTTTTTTTTTTTTCTCCATATCTAGCCCCTCCCAGTCTTGGACTGTTTGGTGGCTGGAGGCTTGACCGATGCTCTTTATGTCACCCATGTGTCCATACGCAACCGTTTGACTGAAGGGCTCTCCCTGTCCTCAGAGCCAGCAGGGGGTCTGCCTAGCCCCAGCGGGGAGTGGAAGTCTGGTCGGTGGTCCTCACGATCACTGCCATCATAAGAGCTACAGGATGAGCTGAGGCTGTCGGCAGGTGAACGTCCCAGAACTTCCTGTCGGCTGGACCCTTGCTGAAGTTGCTGAGGGGGAAAGCCAGAAGGTGTGACACGCTCCCGTGGCGGCGAAATGGGCTCGGACTTGATGTTTACACTCTGGGTAGTGCTGATAGAGAGGTTGGAGCCCTGAGGTAGGTGACCTCCACCACTGCATGGAGAAGATATGTAGGACAATACATGGATGCATTTACTTCAAAAAAGACACAACAATTGTGTGGTGCAAAAATGTGAAAAGCCAGGAATATGTAGATGTGTGATTCAGCATGATATCACAGAGCACAGTGGGTGTTGCTTTTATGTGAGGGCGTCTGGAGAGTGTGCCTTTGTTTGGAAGTGTGTTACTCACACCAAAGAATTAAGAGCTGCCTGGCCCAGTTGATGTTGTTGCCATGCCGACATGGAGCCCAGCGAGAGCCCAGGAGAGCTGAAGCCCTGTAGGGAAGAGATCTCTGCACTGCTCAGGGAGTACTCTGTAAAAACAAAAGCAGCCGCACACAGTGAGAACCCGCTCACATTTCAGCTGCAACATTATGTGCCACTGAGAAAAGAGCAAGAACCAACAGGGTGTGTAACAAATCCACAGCTGATATGGTTGTTTTCAGAGTGAGGGGCGACTGAAACCAGACTCACCAGCAGGATTGTAGGAGGTTGGCATGCCTGAGTAGACCAGACCCTGTGGGGGTAAGCTGGGGGTGGTAACAGACACGACCGGAGTGGCCAGTGGCTGGGTGGACTGGGAGCTGCTTATCCTCTGGGTGTTCTACAAAACATACACAAAAACACAAAACATGCATAAACACAGAGCAAAGAACTCTTGCAACATTGATAGCTAAAATATGCATATTCACACCAAAGCTCTTAATATCATCTATCATCATTTGTGAAATGTGACTTACCATAACAGGAATGGATATGTTATAGTTAGTATTGCCACAAGGTGGCGGTGTAGTTTCAAGGAAGTTGACACCTAATTTTATTATCACATTATTTTCTACTGTGTAAAATGATGCAGGTTATGTATAAAAGACATTCAAATAAAGGACACAAACATCCAGCAGGTGATAACATGGTTTCATGTGTAGATCTGATATTTTTGTATTTATGACAGACATAACATAGCAATATTATGTACACAAAATACAACAATAGGATTTACTGAAAATCTAATCAGTATCTAAAAAGTATACCAAATTGATTGTAACACTGCAATAAATATTTAGCACAAGAAAATACCTGGGTTGATATGTATGTCAGTAAAGTAAGGAAAATGTGTTTACAAATAGAGGTATATTACAACATAGACAAAGGCTTTTACCTCAGAAATGAAAAAAAAAAAATGCAATGCTTTTAAAGTAATATCACAGTTCAGGGCAGGAAGACCTGTGATGTGCACATCCCCTTCAACAGTGTCTACTCTATTATCAGAGTGAGATGAAAAGCAAGCCGGGTGAACGATTTTAAAATCAAACAAACAAAGCTAAACTGAAAGGGTTCAAAGGATAATAGAAAATACACATTTCAGTTCTCAGAGTGACGCACAGTAATGCCTCAGTGGTTTTTAGTGCAAAGACTGGCATGCAGTCCACACGAACACACCTACACAGCATAGTGTGGTCATGCAGCAAACTACACTGTGTGCTCAAAAGCACACACTCCAACGACACTAATCAAATGCAGACATAGTTTAGAACAATACTACAACAAACCCTTAGTGCAATGTAATAAACATATGTGCAGCTGCCAGTGGTTACATTTGAATCAGCACTGTATTATGATCTAGTTGATGGCTTCCTTTCATTGTTCCAACACTGCAGCCAGATGACTTCACCAAATCCAAGTATCTCACACAATGACATCATTCAAGACGATTTAATTTGCTCTTCTCCTCCATGGAAAAAAACATTGTGTACTCAACACTTTACTTGTAATCTCAGAGCCATTTTCAAAATTATGACTATGTAAAGGTCCTAAGAAATTAAGCATTGATTTTTACTTTATTACGTTCACACTCTCTTTTCCCTTCACACACACACTCACAAGTACACACTCCTGTTGGTATATGACTAACATTGACGTGCTGGGAATGAAGGAGCCAATTTAACAGGCTGAGGCAATTTTCACAGGCCAGGCCCAAAACATGCAGTGACAAAACATTTTTTTTGTTATTATTATTTATTATTGCTGGCAGGTCTGAGAGCCAATCTCGGGTTTGAGCACTGCCTTTAGCATGTGTGATTACCAAATGCATGTTCACATTTTAGCCATTTGCTCAGGCAGTTGTCAAAACTCACCAAATCCATTTCCTCCTCCTCCGACTGCCCTCAACAGAAGAAAAGAGAGAGGCAGAATTATAGAAAAGAAGAAGAGCGACTGTAAAATGGTCTGGAAAAACACTGCCAGCTATCAGGATTTAAAAAGATGACAGAATATAGAAGTGTGAATGACTTCCACAGCCATTGGAAAATCACACTTTTTTGTGTCTATGGCCTGTTGCTAATCTCATGAATCATTCTGTTCAAAGTAAAACCGTGCAATATATGGTGTAGGTATACAGCATATATGAATATAAGGCTATGAGTGATTTCTGAAGGATTCAAGATGTACAAATGGCCAGTGATGTTCCATACTTTTGGACTCCAAAGATTAAGAATGCTCCAGTCAACTCACAATAATATGAAAATACAGATAGTATCTCAACTTGTACCCAAAATGAGTGCTCTGCACATTTCAAATGTTCTCTGTGCTTGCAGTTTAATGCCAGAAGCCCATCTTCCATCTTTCCTTTGCTGTGGGACATACTGTGACCAGGCCAGGGCTGTCTTAATACCCACACTCAATCAATAGAGGCAGGAAGACACGACAAGGGCGACAAGATATTATCTGGCTCACACCCTGGGCCCCTGATTAAGTCTTCATCTACACTCTGTCACACTGAGATGTGATTAATTTAATACCATTATGGCCTAATGACAGGCTGTCTGCAGACCTGCCACAGCCAGTGCCTTCCACATCCTCTACCAGTCTTAAGCGCTCTGTTGGCTTTGACAGAGCTGAACCTACTGCACCTCCCACCACTGCCTAACCTGTTTCAGACCCTTTACAACACAGTCCTTCCTGCTCTACTGATTCCACATGTTGAATGGTAACACTGCTCCAGGATAGTTTATAGTGACCAGAGGAGGCGTACAGAATACTTGAGTACCTGAAGTTTATTTACCAAACACAGTCATTATCATGGGTGGCTCCTGTTGCTGACAACTTGAGCTATTCCTGGCTGAAAATTCTCACAGAATGTGTTTTTTTTGGAATGTTGATTTATGGCAGCAGAGTGCAGTGTAGCCCCAGGTGTTCACTGTGGTCAGAGCGCCCTGCACCTTCATTATTATAATTAGAGAAAGCCTCTCATTTCAATGTGAATAATTGAATAAGAGTTATAACACATGGGCTGCAAACTCTTGGCTCAGTCCTCATCTAATGGAGGTGATCTTTGAAGAAAACAGCACAAGAACGCTGTAGCCTGCTCTCTCGAAGTGAGTCCCACTTGGAAGAAAAACACAGTCTTTAGTGAGGTGACAACCTCACTAGCACAGCGTGTACAGTGTGTGGGTGTCATAAAAACAAAATGTGTGAGGGCAAAATCCTACTAAACCTTCTGAAAATCTAGATGTAGATAACAGAAACAACTGGGTTTTGCCCTGTTGCAAAGATATTTTAAGGTCCTTCAGCTGGATTGCATGGTGTGCACTGTACTCACCAGTGGGGGCATCATTCCTTTGCTAGATGGAGGGATAACAACCCTTAGGTCTGGCTTGCGGCTTCCCATTCCCATGTTCCCTCCAGGGGGTGGTGGAGACTTGGTGGGTATGACTTTTCCGAGGCCATTGCCACTGGGCGTGCTGAGGAGGCCTGGAGAGCCCCTGGGGTTAACAAAACCATTCCCTGCAGAGACACACAGCAACAGAAACACATCATCAAACCACAGACTGTGACTGACAACAATCCCAGTCATCAAGCAAACCTCTCACACTATGTTGTTTTCGAGCTTGCTGCAGCACGCAGCATTAAGTGTTTCTAACCCTCTGGGAAGTTTTAATAGACTTGGATAATTATCCTGCACATTTACAAAAGTAAAATGTCCATTTCAAAATTGATGAGCCTTTTATTTTTATTGTGAATGATTACATCAAAGTCAGTTCTTTGCATCTTGGGATGAGGAGCAGTTCACTGACAAATGTACTGTGACCGCTTAAAAGAAATAGCCGAAGCCATTACAGTTGGATAAAAATAATAAAAGAGGCTGTTTTTCTCTGGGCTTACAAAAAAGGAAAAGAAAAACAAAGTAACTCTTCACACCTTTATGGCTCATGGCCTTCAGTCATTTCCTTTCATATAAACGTATAGACCACTATGCGCTTGGTACTCCCACCCCTTAACCTCACTGTGAAAATGGACACGTAGCCTATGCAGAAGGTGAACACTGTAAGTGAGTCGATGAACAAAACTCAGCAAAAGAAATTGACTTTGTTTCCCTGTGCAAGATAAACACAGTCTCACTAAAATGACAGTTTTAAAACCTGTCTATTTACACTGTGCAATTTTCAGTTTTTATAATTTATAAAGGCTTGATACTTGTAATGTCCATTGTATTCCAGTGTATTCAAAATTAAACTCTCAAATGCAGGTTGTTCTCCACATGACAATTGTCCAATTAAATACATTTTAAATTCTAAGGAAAAAACTAGTGTCAACATTTGTTTGACTAATGTAAACTGCAATTTTTCTGGCACGTTTGTAGTGCATAACCTGCAAGGTTTTAAAAGATAGATGTCAGAAAAAGTTAATTACTTCTGCACCAAAAACATGTATAACTCCTCTGTACAAAGTCTGTAGTAAGACTCTATAAATTGTTTGAAACCCAACATAAAAAGTTAGACAAGTGGATTATTATACAGCAAACAATCGCAACAAAAGTGATATTTCCAGTGCCCTTCATTTTTTAATGACTTTTTTCAATGTCTTCGAAAAAAATACACCTTTCCAATAAGACCTTAAAGTGAATAACATAAAAAATATACTGAGATCCTGAAAGCAAGGGGAAGAAAGAATGAATGGTATCTTATACTGCATCAAGAGATCAGTAACACTTCAACAAGTTGCTGACTTCTCCATTGTGTTCCGTGTATCCAGAGAAACACAAAGTGTGTGCACGAGTAGGCTCTCGCGTAGGAACATAATGGAACAATAGTGCTTCTGACCACAGATAAGGACATCAACAATTCATGGTCAAATAAACAGTTATGAAGCCTACAATAGTATCTCACAGCTGAATCAACAAGCAGTTCTCGCCATCAGCTCTAGCTTTGATCATACAAGACTTGGCTGCTGCAACAAAACACTGTTTACAGAATTAGCAGAGTAAATGTCCAATACTCTAAAAATAGCAAACCTAATTAAATGTAATGAAGATATTATTCAGTGGAATAAAATGTTAGTGCAACTACAATATCATGTATGGGAATGGGTTAATGCAGGAGTCTGGCATGTAAACACATTTCTGATTACAATCACTGGGCTCTGATTTGACAGATATCCAGCCGATATGGAGAAAAAGAAGATATGGGTCATAGAATAACATTATGGCTTACCTTATTAGGAAAATCATAGGTGTAAACAGACGTTAAAGCTACATGTCTATGAATGTCAGTCATCTGGGCCATAGTTCCCATGCAGCTAAGTTTTAGAGCAAGATGTCTGGTGTGTGTTGTTTTGAGGACGTTTTACCACTCATCTGAATAGGTTCTTCAGTTCTAGCTTGCTTCGTTTCAGTAAAACAGTGGTAGGGCATACCAGCAACCCAGCAACACTGCAGCCATCGAACTGCTCAAAATTAGAGTGAATCTGCCTTTTCTCTATAATTGTCAAAACACAATCTCCAGAAGTACCGCGCTCAATTAAGCTCTTCAATTAGGTATATCTTTGTCTATTGATTTTCATTGCATACGTGATGAAAGAGCCAATAACAGCTCAGTTTCCAACTTTTGTGACTTCAAATGTCAATAAAAATGTGTAAATCCCACCTTTATCATAACATAGTAAGAGCCTAGTCAAGGGAGGGAAAGGAAATTGAAAATACACACCTTCAAAGGATCACTCAAAGGATATATAAAAGCTTGTTTCCATTCCATGAAACAAGCTTCTGTGTTGTTTTGTGGAATAGAGCAACATACTGTACAGTCACATCTGATTGAACCTGGTCTCACGACTGGTAATTAAAACTGTCAGTCACATATTTAACCTAGCTACTTGCCTGAAAACACCATTCACTAACCAGCATGCTGAAAGATAATTATCAAAATTTTGCCCCATAACAGAAAAACTAAGCTCTGTAGCTTTGAATAATTTCCAAATGTAATGTTACCACAAAGTTTTAAGCTAACACCACAAGTTCCAGTGAGACATTGCCACAGGCTTTACCAACGTCTTCCTTCATTCCATGCTCAAACTTCTCCAGCAAATTGTTTGTGCTATTAAATCCTCTCAGACTGAAACCTGTGCATGTTAAAAGCTGTTTGGATTCTGTTCATTGTCCTGAATGATTAACATAATCTGGGACAGGGCATTGCATAAGGGCTTGTGTTGACAACTGAAACATAGATTTCTTTTAGAGTGCAGAAGGCAAAAAAAAACAAAGCAGTGTATTGTGCCCAACTTCCCATGTGCTTCATGTTTAGGCAAAAGTGAAAATGTCCTGATGAATGAGGAAAAATATAATAGATAAGCATCGAAGGGCCTCAAAAAGGCGAACAGATTTCTAATAATAGATCCCCTCACAGTGCTGTTGTTTGTGTATCAGAAAACTAAGAGCAGATTGGATGTTTTGAGAGATTTGTTGACATAAAAGGCAGATAATAATTAGGTAAACATCTCGATTTTTGCCTCATTCTTTTCTGAAACCTGTAGTTGACATCAACTTTACATTAACATTTTTATTGCTGTTGGTTTTGATACATATGTCTGTGGAGTTTCTCAGTCATCCAGGTCATAGTATCCAAGGTGTGTGGTTTTCTTCCGGCGACTGGACTGGTTGTTTGGATTGAAGACGTTCCGCTACCTAGCCAGGTAGCTTCTTCAGTTCAAACTGGTCTAATGTGGAAAACCAGAGTTTACACTCAGTGACTCCACCCTTTCATCCTTGGAGGTGTTAGATTCACCTGGGCCAGGGTCGTTACAGAGTCGTTGGGGTCCCTGTCCCTGGCAGAGGCAGGGTCATAGAAGGTCGTTAGAGGTTTGGTGGCTCCAGTTGGTTGGGTAGAGTTCTGAAAACAGAACGGTAAATAGGGTGCGTAACAACCCTGGACCAGGTGAAACTCAGGGCGTACTCACACTAGGGCCATTTTGGCTCGAGCTGCGCCAGGGCCCACTTCACACCTTTCCAGAATTCTGCGTGTTTCTGCTCACACTAGTCGGTGCCTCGGCACGATGGCCTATATACAGACGTCATCACGTAGTCTGTACGTCATCAGGAAGCGCTTAACAGCAGAAGCCGCGTCTACAGCGTCATAGAAAACAAACCCAAACATCCCGAAGACTTTACTGATTTTATGGCAAACTTTGGGTCATTTTGTTCGGATACTGTCCTCTGACACACCC
>JAQQAE010018025.1:0-11301 GCA_029823295.1 Pseudamia nigra
GTATAAGTTACATTTGATGTCCTGCAATGGAATGCCATAGCCTGGAATAAATTGATAAATTAAAAAAAAAAAAAAAAATTCATACAAAATAAACAACTTTGGTCCAAATACCAACCCCTGAGGTATTATCTAATTTAAATAATATAAATTGTAAAATGTTCACATTTAATTCCACACCATGACACCACTCAAACTCGCTATCAGTCGTCTATATTTGCAAAATGTGACTGCAATGCACGGAGCCCGTATCAACATGTCTAAATTCCACACAAAATTCCAGGTAAATGGGCCATTCACAAACATACCCAGCCTGTCCTGGCCTGACGTGAGCCTCCTCCCTGGCACCGGGGCGAAAGCAGCAGCAGCACATCGAGTTACCATTCCTCTCCAGGACTCAGGTGGTCTTACAACTTGTTGTGCAACTGTATCTACTTGGCAGCTCGCGTTTGTGTTTTGTGGTGTCCTGTGTGCCACTGTGCCATAAAAGAGCTTGTTTCCTGGTAGTACTTTGACTGAAAGGGACAAAGGAGAAGCCTGGGAACTGAAACACAGTAGGCAGCCACTACTGGAAACCCTAGCGCTGTGATCTGCTCCCAAGTCTCTGGCTTGCTTTTGTCGTTATAGCGCCCTATAATGTAGACAAGCCTTCCCACTAAGACGTCTGTACGGTCGAGCTGTTCCTGTGTAGGGTAAAGGCATGACGAGGCTGTTTCTCAGTGGTTTACTGACAGGATGAGTGACAGGCGTACAGCGTTCAGCTTCGTGGAGGAGCACGCCTGAGTTTAGATACGATACAGTGTTTATTCTCCAGCCAGAAAGAGAATGAAACATGGTTTTACTTTAGCAGAGGTTATGGACAGTATTTTCTAGTTCAAAGGCGTATGAAGTCAGGCATGCCGTTTCCCATGTGTCCTCACTTGAACAGGTCTCACATCACGGGAATCAACCTGACACAATTGACAGTCAAAATAAATTGACATGACCTGCAGATGAACCAAACCCTGCTGTGTTTCTGTTCTGTCTCTCACGATGTACGGTGTGTAGAGGAGCAAGTGCAAAATAACAACCTCGTGATACAGTAGTTCAAAGCGTTACAGAAAAAATTAAGAAATTGTGTGGAAAGAAAATAACGCAGACATAAAAACAAAACTAACTAATTACATACAAACAGTTAGAATTCAAGTCACTGGCTTCACTCATGGTGAAAAAGGCTACAAATAATTGTATTTTACAATGTAATGAAGAGCAAAAAAAGTCTTGTAAATCATTAAAAGATTCCATGATTTGTAAAACAATTAAAAAATACTTTATTTTAGTGAGAAAAGTCCTGAGCTCAGTGTGAAGGGCGTAACCATACATGAGACACACTGTTGCAAAAGTAACACAACGGCAGTAAATGAATACAAAGTGTTGAGTTAGAAATCTTTCATTTCTGTTGGAGGACGTTAGAATCAGCTGCATGACACATTTACACAGATGTGACTGTATCATGCAAACATAATACAAACAAATTCATCTCTAATACAAACAAACAAATTCATCTCTAACACAAGGGGAACGGTTTTAATAGTTTCCCCATCCAAATTAAGGGTTTAAAAGGTTTATTTGAATATATTGGAAGGTCTCATCTGTATCCAAGTTTTAATTGGTTTTACAAGGCATCGGTGTAGCAGGTGTAGCTGGAAGAGAAGATAAATCTGATAATCCATCTGCTCATGTACTCCCCTAGAGCTACTGAAAAATACCACAAGCCTGCACCGCAGCAGCAGAACTAGCAGCTGGGAGTTATCGCTCATAATTATCATTATGTATCCATGAGCGGTTTTTTTTTTTTTGGTTTTGGTTTATTATCTGACCTGCATGACTTTTGATCTTGTTGACTGAGCTCAGCAAACTGATCTGAGAACTCAAAATCATCTCACAATCATAGAAAGTTAATGGCAGAAACATTCAGATTGCATTAGCTCACACTGTAGCTGCATTTTCCTCATGACAGGCATTAATGCAGAAGTACAACCTCAATTCCAAAAAAGTTCTGACACTATGTAAACACACAGTAAATAAAAACAGAATGCAATGATTTGCAAATCTCATAAACCCATATTTTATTCCCAATAGAACATAAACAACATATAAAATGCTGAAACTGCATTTTCATAGAAAATATTAGCTCCATTTCGACTTGATGGCGGCAACACATGTCAAAAAAGTTGGAACGGGCATCAACAGGCTGGAAAATAACTGTCCCAAATCAAAAACAACTGGTGGAACATTTGACAACTAATTCAGTTGATTGGTTACAGGTCAGTAACGTGACTTTGTATAAAACGAACATTTTAGAGAAGCAGAGCCTCTCAGGTATAAAGATGGACAGAGGTTCATCAATCCGCAAAGAACTGCATCTAAAAATTATGGGTCAATTTCCAAAAATGTTCCTCAAAGACTGTGAAAATCCCACCATTTACAGTATATCAGAATCAGAAATACACACTTTATTAATCCCAGGGTGAAACTGTTTGGTCACATTTGCTCCATGCCAGAATACAATACAAGTTACAGTTAAGAAAGTAACAACATATTACAAAGATAGAAAATCCCAAGAAATTATATTACAAAGCTAGCTGTAGGCGCTTCACAATTTGACGCTGAGACCTCATGACTATTCAGACAGACAGACCATCATTCGCAGTCAAAATTATGAACAATTTAGAGTAGACAATTCCCCTATGCATGCTTTGGGAGGAAATCGGAGTGCCCGGGGAGAACCCGTGCAGAACATGCAAACTCCACACCGCCGCCCGGTGTTGGGATCAAACCCAGGACCTTCTAGCTGTGAGGCACGAGCGCTACCCACTGCACCACTGTGCAACCCAATGTAAATTTGAAAATTAAAATTCCCTCTTAAAACAGACCAGTGCCTATTTTAAGAAGTACCGCATACAATATATACTGGACACACATTAACTTGATTACTAGCATATGTACAAGACAGACTTTTGTAGTGAGAGTCCAGTTATTTGATGTGCAAAATATTGTTGTTTATAGTTACACTGTTAGATGGAAGAACAGTCTGACCAGGCAGGAATGATTTCCTGTGTCGTTCAGTGGTGCATTTAGGTGCCATCGGTCTCTCTCTGACATCGTGGACAACATTCATCTCTCTGCTACCACTGTCAGAGAGTCCAGCTCCATACCCACAATTATACTGGCCTTGCATACCAGTTTGTTGAGTTTGCTGTTGTCTGCCACCCTCAGCCTGCTGTCCCAGCATGCAACAGCATAGAGGATGGCACTGGCCACAACAGACTTGTAGAAAATTCTGAGCTTTGTCCGGCAGATGTTAAAGGGCCTCAGCCTCCTCAGAAAGTAGAGACAGCGCTGGTCCTTCTTATAAAGTACACGTGAGTTTTTTGCCCAGTCCAGTTTATTGTCAATGTGTACATGTACTCCAGGGTACATGTAGTCAGTCAGTATATCCACACTGACCCCATGGATGGAAAGTGGAGTCACTGGTAACTTGGATCTTCTAAAGTCCACAATCATTTCCTTGGTCTTTGTCACATTGAGCTGCAGCCCGGTATGCCGTCTCTTCACCCTCACCAATGCATCCAACTACTGCAGAATTATCAGAAGACATCTGAAGATGGCAGGTATCTGTGCAGTAGCTGAAGTCTGTGGTGAAGAGGGTGAAGTGGAAGGGAGAAAGGACAGTCCCCTGTGGTGCCCCGGTGTTGCTGACCACCCTGTCCGACACACAGTGCTGTAGGTGCACACACTGTGCTCTTCCTGTCAGGTAAGCCACGATCCAGGACACCAGAAAGGCATCCACCTGCACTGTTGTTGGCCTCTCACCCACTAGGTTGGGCCTGATGGTGTTGAATACACTGGCAAAGTCAAAAAACATGACCCCCATAGTGGTCACTGGCTGGTCCAGGTGGGTGTAGATGATGGCGTCCTCAACTCCAAGGGAGTTGACTGAAAGGGGTCCAGATGTGGTCTGACCGTAGGCTGGAGCTGGTCAGGGATTAGTCTTACCAGGGTCTTGGGGTCTGTAATCCTGGGGTCGACTGAGACATGAAGTCTTATGACCAGAAATGAGGCATGACATCTTCCACAGCACTGGAACCCTCTGTAGACTCGTGAACTGGTACTGGAGTCCCCACTAAGCTTGGTGGCACATGCTTTGAGGACACAGCAGCTCTCGCTGTCCGGTCCAGCCGATTTGCCTGAGTGGAGTCTTCCCAGTTGTCTCTGAACCTTGTCAGAAGTGAAGGTGACAGGTAGGAAAAGGGTGTCAGGTCTTTCACAGGAGGCTGTGGTGCAACAAGGAGGGGGCAGGAGAGTGAGTGGTGTGGCTTTGGGTTGCAGACTGATAAGTCAGTAGGGGGGTGAGCAGTTGCCACAGTGTTCATTGGCCCTGCCATCACTGTTCTCAGCTCCTCTGCTGTTGGATGGCCTGAATCCAGTGATTGTCTTCATTCCACTCCACGTCTCTCTTATGTTGTTTTGCTGGAGTTTCCACATCATATTATATAATTTCATCAAAAGATTCAGAGAATCAGGAGGAATCTACCAGGGACAAGGTTGAAAGTTAAAACTGGATCCTCCAGCGGCACTGCATTAGGAACAGGCATGATTCTCTACTGGAAACCACTGCATGGACTCCGGAACACTTCTAGAAATCACCGCTGTGAATACAGTTTGCCATGCAATCCACAAATGCAAGATACGACTGTATCATGCAAAGAAGTGGCCATATGTGAACACAATCCTGAAATTTTGCCGTTTTCTCTGGACCAAATCTCATTTAAAATAGTCTGAGGCATTCATCTGGCCACAGAACTCAGACATTTTAAATGAGCTTTGGCCCAGCGAAGACAACAAATTGACTCCCTTTTTGATTCACCCCCCAGTGGACACTGAAATCACTGAGTATTTGACAGCCCTGCGTTATGTTCACTTACACTCAGCCTCAGAGGTCGCCACTTGGTTTCAGCCCTCACACTTCACTTGCTCCACCCTTTTGTCCAAATATGGTCACTTCTGCCTTCAGAACACTGCTGAAGATGCCACCTCTACTATACAGTAAAATGTATGGGTTGAAGGTTTGTTTCACCTCTGACCATATTGTGCTTTATTAATGCAGTATGTGTGGTCAAAGTGTCAACTGCACCTGCATCCATAGTCTTTAGATACTGACAAACCCTGTGGTGCATTTTTACTGAAAGATGTTCCCTCCATGCCAACAATTGGTCCTGACTGCAGCCTAGGAAAGAGCTCATTTGTGCGAACCGATGTGATTTTCAAATTGCTGCTCGTTCTGTTCTGCTTTTTTGTAGCACAATCATCATATTTTCAGATCATTTGTTTTTATTTCAACTTTATTTTAACTTGGCCAACATTACAAATAGAACAGCCCGGTTATAATACAGTGAAGGTTAAAAAAAAATAACAATACCCCCTTCTGATTAGCAAAATAAGAATGATCTGACTTAATGTGTTTTAATAATGTATTTGTGGATGACAGGGACCACCTGGTGCTCTGGTCCTCACCCAGATGCTGAGCAATGAGGAATTCCATCGGGCCATACGTTAACTTGTCTGGGAAGACAGTTCTGAATCCCTCTGCGCTCTCTGTCATCTGCGACATTGCGGATACTGGCATCATCAATAAAACGTCACTCAGTGCTGCAAACCAGATTTTTCTTCAGTGGAAATCACCCTAGCTGTTTTGCTTGTTTGAAGACATCAAAAATGCGCATATGCACATGTAGATGCAAATGAAAAACATTTTCATTTTCAGCTTGATCTTCAATCAAGCTGAGCGATTGAAGGTCTGGGACAGAGACTGGGGTATTTCCTGAGGCTGTAATGGAGGAGTGGCCTGGCTTGTCACTACTTGGCAGCGGTCTGTCTGCTTGTCTCAGTCCATTTACCAAACTCCCATCGTCACTTCTCTTTCTATGGCTCATGACACCTTTCCAGAATGAAAGAGAAACAGATCACAGGGGAGATTAAGTTGAAATGACTGGTGCATTAGCATTTCTCTCCTTTGTTGGTCTCAGCCTTGGCTTTCTGTGTCCTTTCCCATCACTGCCACCTCTCTGTCTCTATTTCGTCTTTCAACGTCTCCCTTTCACTCATTGGACTCCATCTGAGCGGGTGCCACACTCCCACACAGTGAATGCTGTTAGCCACACATACCCTGTGACCCCGCCCGGCCACTGTGCTAAAAAAAGCCAGTCAGTTTTCATCCAAACCCATGGAAATCAGTAGCAGTGCCAGCCGCCACCCTTACTTAACCCTCCAGTTTACTTCCTGCCAAGGATTTGTCGTTTGTGCCACTGTGTGAGCTCCACAGAGTACAGAGTGTTGTGAAACTTTGCATCTATTATGATTTTATGCAGTGTCGTTTTTAGCTGAGGCTGCTCAAACAGTTTAAATAGTCACTTATTCTTGCAAAATAAACAGGCAGTGGTCTTCCAGCAAAAGCTATATTTTGTCATTTTAGCCTCTTGGTATTCACCTGGAGAGTCAGCCTGTTGGGTTTCACAATAAGAATTTGGGATTGCATTTGAACTATGTATGAACTGATGTAATACAGGTTTAAGCCACATGCAGAACAGACAAACTATGGAAATACCTTTCAAACAAAGGTGAACACATGCATTTTGCACTTCTTTTAAGCAGGGATGAAATCTACTGACCAAAAATTGCCAGTTGCTAGTATATACCCTTTGGTGTACTCACCCACAGCATGCCCAGGTGCGTTTCACACCTAAAGCACAGATGGCTTCAGTAATGAGAGTGACCGAGCCACGCTGATGCACAACATACTTCCCTGGTGCAGTTGGATGAGGAGAGCCACACGGACTCAACATTATCTGATATACAAACCTCTTATCCTGCTGCCTCCGCATGTGGGAAGAGAAATCCACTTGAAGTCTGTATGTGACCAAGAATGACTCAAATGTAAGACACAAACTCAGCAAAGTTGTATACGTATGTCATATTGTGATGTTATGTCCTATTTACAGATGAAGCCACTCCTGGGCGCAAACCAGTGGGGGTAGTATGGAAGGGGGCGGGGGCATCAAACTTTGGGGTAACTCCCTTATTATCTTGTCCAAATGTCTAGTGGCCTATATCTTATACTATGTTCTGAAAAGTGCATCTCAGTTAAGTGTGGTTACCAAAGGAAAGTTAAATTATACAACAACTTAAATCAAGGTTATTTATGGTCAAAGATGTGGCCAAATGAATGGGCTCATATACTGTCCTATTAGGGTTTAATAATAATTATAGGTCTGATTGGTTTTCATAATATGATCAGAGTGTGTATCATTGTGAAATTTGACCTTAACCTTCATCTGATTATCTCCAAATCACATTATCTTCACATTTTCACACCCCCTACCTATTTACCAAGTTTGGTTTGAATCAGATAAAACCTGGGTGTACCATGCTTTTCACACAATACCCACCAGCAATACCATGTTTAATATTAGTTTAATCGTCTGTATCAGTATGGACCCAGAAGTTTGAGTGCATCCAGTTTTAAGCCTACACCTTAGGTTCCATGAACTTTTGCTTGGACGGTATTCCACAAAAAGACAGATGTTAAAGGTTTTTATTTTGCACTCACATACCTGTCACAAATTTTTGCGCTTCATGTTCGACATCTTTTCCATATCCCTGATGATAACCAAATCAAATCAAGCAGACCTCATGTCACATTAACTATTTTCCCAAATGTCTCCTTTTCTAAGAGGAAAATGCAGCAGTGAGGCGCCATATCAATGTTTCTGCCAGCAGCTTCACTGGAGTCATAACACTGGCTGTTGTGTCTCAGAAGAATGTTGGAAACGCAAAGACATAATGAGGCAACAGTAGAAGGAATTTTGTGAGAATGTATAAAACAGTGTAAGAACTGGCGTTTCACTCGTGAACGTAGCTCTGTTATCATTGGCTCGTCTTCATGAGGGAAAAACCTGTGAGCTGTGGATGATTCTGGCCTGCACCAGCGTGGTTTACCCTCCAGGTGGGACACATTTGTGGTTAAAAAGACACCGACTAATTAGAGGTTTTTAAAGAGAAGACAAATGTTGCCCGTGTGCCGCTGTGGAGGAAAGGATCTGGGCTGTGATGTGGGCAGCCTATGAGAGGGTCACTCAGGAGGGAAGATGGATGCAGGAGTGACCAGGGAGGGTGTGGAGCTAGTGAAACGGAGTGGTGAACCAAAGGACTGAGTAAAGACTGTTTAACCTCGCCGTCCTTTTATTTGAGACATTGGTTGGCCATAAGTAAAGCATGTGTATACACTACTTCACATAGAATAATACACAGTTGGCCATAATCACACTAATCCCAAAATGTTTCCCTCTGTGAGAGGCAACAACCCTTTCCTCTCTGACTTAACCTACATTTGCAGATACATTTAGGGTATAATTTGAAACATTTCCTTCTGAAGACATACACTAAATGAACTAAAATCATCATCCCAGTGTGAATATTCTACTGTAGAGCTAGCTAGAGCAGTTATTACCATGCTGACTGGCTAATGTCTCATACCATAATAAAATGAGTAGTGAATTATACTTATCAGAGACTCAGGAAATGTTATCAGCGATCGGTGGTTGACTTTAGCCCTCTACTAGTCTTAAGAACACCTGAGATTGTCACTTTCTACATTTTTCTACAGTACAGATAGCTAGAAGGAAATAAAAACCTAGCTAGATAGAGTCATTGCATACATAATCACATACAACACGATTCCAGTTTAAAGCTAACTGAGCATGGCAGTTAAGAGGAGCACAATGATAAAATAAATAGTGAGGAATAACATAAGAACACATATAAAAGGCAATCAAAAGAAAACCGACAGATATTGCACATAACTAGTAAAGTGCTGAGATAGAGGTCCAATTATCTTTATGAGAAGCCTTTTTATAAAAAGATCAACAGAAATGGATCCAATTCTTTGTCGTTCAAGACAACATGAAAACAATATGGTGACATTTTTGCTCAGTAATGGCAAAAAACTATAAAGAGCTTATGCTTTAAGCTGTATTTTACGCAATAGCTGAAAATGCCACCCCGCCTGTCTCACATGAAGAAGAAAATGACATAAAATCATTTACAAAAATGTGAAAATTTTAATCAACCAGCTATATATTATACAGTCAGTGAGTACTGTGTACAATCTGCGTTCAGATGTAGTTTAAAAATGTTCTCGGTCGTTTACAGTGAGTGAACAATCAAGTGATGTATTTCTTGTTCCTCTGTGGTGCAAATCTTTACCGTAGATGCCCACAAATGGTGCATGTAGAGTCGGCAACCCACCAATACAAAAGGTAGTTGAACAGGTGCAAAAAATTAATCATTTTGGTCACTGGCCAACAGCTTCACATCCTGGAAACAGAAATTTGCCACAGCACATAGTTTTGTTTACAGTCAGTTGAAACAGTGGCTTTTGCATGAAGACATCCAATTGGCTTCTGTCCCTAAAACTGCAAAGTTCCATTGAAGAACACCCCAGGAAAAGCTTCAGGTTAAAGAGCTTGGACCAAACCAGCCGGATCCACATCGGGTAACGAACCCGAGACAGAGGGAGAAGTTACACATGGTCTTTTTCAAGAAGATTCTATGAGAAGAAGTCATGGCTAACTGCTTGTGATAAGGCCAGCACTTTGTTTTGTTATCCCTGCCTCCTGTTTCAACTGCCAGGAACCAAACAAGTGTGTCAATTCATTCAGGTATCATACATTTGACAAATTTTCCTGAAAAAAAGCAGAAGTGTATTTTATTTTAATATAATCTTGTGATGCATGAGAATTGTGTTTTGGTGTATTCAACAAGCTAACCAGGTGATAAGTGGTCATTAAAAATGACTTGCATTCTGAGCAACCCCCACCCCCGCAGCCTCCCAAAAAAATACACCATCCACCTCTGCATCTGAATACACGATGATAGAAAGTTCAAACTGACTGTTATTTCCTTATTAGTAAAATTATCTTCATCTGTGACAGCTCAACTCACCTCATTCTGCATGGCCCACTTCTAGACTTATTGATTTAAGACCTATGCAGATTCAAATGAGCCAAGGTGAGACTGACAAATGACAAAAAAAAAACCTTGCAGATTACAAATTAGTTGATCCAGAAACATAGTAATGTCATAGGACACTGAGCCAAGGGTAGCAGAAATGTACAGGGCCAAATTCTCAAGTAGACTTAATAAACCAACCACACATTTTTATGTGGTTGGTTTTCTGTCTTGGCGGACTGGGTCAGTGAGTTTAAAGAGACTGGGACTTCAATGGTGAGCTTTAGCCCTGCTTTAGGCTATGTAGTCCCCCTTCTAGTGGGCGCTGACACCCTGAAGCCACCAGACTCACATACACAAAAACAATAATTTTGTCATGTTTGTCAGTTTGGATCTGAAGTAACAGCACATTTGTACAATAACATGCAAAAAGCATTTGGTGACATTAAAGGTAGCTTCAGTTCCCACCAGACAGGACTGTTACAAAGTGGATCTGCTGACCTGCTTCTGGACACCACTCCAACATCCAGCCCCCTCTGTTGATACTTTTGAACCTTAACCTTACAAACTATACCTTTAGTGTCTTTTTGAAGTGTGTCCTTTTAACAGTATGTGACAAATATGTACAATCTGCACAGAGTTAAAAGTAGATCTTTGTTCAAGCTGATGAGACAATGTGTTCTTTCTTAAAGCCAAACTCATGGAAGAATGTTCTCCTCTTTCCCTCTGCTGGCATGTGAACATCTCATCCAACTCAGCTAAGTATCACTTTTGAGTATAATGACAGCGTTTCTGAGCAAACTGTGAGCATTTTATATCTCACTGGAGAGACTCCATACTGTGAAATTTAGTGTTTACAACAAGAACACAAGACCTAGTCTTTCTTGTGTGACCATGCACAGAAAATACAGGGTCACACATCCTGCTTTTCCTCACTTCAGAGTCAGTGTGCGGACAGGTTTATTCAGAGACGAGCACATTTATAGAGGAGTTTGCACTAAGGAGTCCAGTTAACAGTCACATAGTGTTTGTCTGACATGTGGGGATTCGTCAAGATCTGGTCTCACAGGTCTCTGACCTAAATATTGACAGTGGAAACCCGGGTAACACGGTCGTTGGGTGAAAAATTTGTTAGGCGGGACCGTTTTTTCCATAGGAATGTATGTAAAACCAATTAATCCGTTCTGAGACCCACGAAAACTCCCATATAAAGTCTGTATTACACACACACGCACACATTTATTCCATCCATCCATC
>JAQQAE010018026.1:0-11301 GCA_029823295.1 Pseudamia nigra
AAGCTTCCTGGATAGGTAGTGAAATGTCTTCAAACCAAATTTCCAGTCCAGTCGACAGAGAGAAAACCACACGCCTTGGAAAGAAAATAAACAGTTATCCACAAAATTACCTGAAATTAACTTAAAATCCTAAACAATAAGAATAAAAATGAAAAAGGATGAATAATGAAGCTAATAATGAACAAAACAATTCACAAAACAGTTCAGAAGAATTAAATATTAAGAAAATAACCAAGAATGAATAAAATTAGTAACAAAATGAAGAAAAATAAAATAATCTATTAAACTAGCAAAATGAACAAAACAGTCAAAATATGGACATAAATGACCCAAATAATCTAGTAAATAAGTAAAAGTGAAACAAAGTAATTTAAAAATGAACAGAAATGAACAAAAAAATGAACAAAACAGGCTTAATATAACAATTGAGAAAATGAGAATGGAAGGAACACCATGAAAAATGGAAATAAAGGAACAAAATAATGCCAAAAATGAACAAAAAATATACAAAATTAACAAAATAGTCATGAAACAGAATACAAAATGAACACAATTTGGGAAATGTGAGCTTGGTAAAGCAGATGGACAAAATGGAAATGGGAAGAAAGGAACAAAATAAGCAACAGAATGAAAAAAATGAACTAAGTTAACCAAATAATCAAGAAAATAAACAACACTCTCCAAAAAAATGAAAAAAATGAACAAAAACACATGGAACAAAATAAAAAAAGAACAAAAAAGAGCAAATTCATGCTGCGTGTGTAAACCAGTCTACAAAATTTACACGCAGACAAATACAATCAGGGAAATGGAGAAAAATGAGCAAAATAATAAAAAAGATTAAGTCAGAAATGAACAAAAGTCTTAATTAACAAACTACTATATTTAAACTGTTTTACTAGGGAGACAAATACACAATATTATTACAGAGGATGACATATCCCCCCATCCCCCCACCGAAATGACACCTGTGGCTGCAGATTCCCATAATGACCTCTAGATGCCACTCTTACATTAAACTGTGCTCCGCTGGGTTCAAGTCATCAAACTAGTCCCTATCCTGTGTCCTCTGGGTCTGCAGGATGCCTATGCTCGAGGGGAGGTGTTCATTGGGAGTAAGGAGAACAGCTACACCGTTCTCCCGGGCCTCCCCGCTCCCACTCAGGGCAACCACTGGCCGTTTGGGATAACCATAGTCACCCCTGACAGGAAGTTTCTTTTTGCGTGTGAGACAGAAGAGGATCAAAAAAACTGGATCGCTGCATTTCAGACTGTTATCAACCGACCGATGCTGCCCCAGGAATACGCAGGTAAACTGAACAGCAAGTCGAATCACTGCAACTTCACTGTTTTACGCGGGGCCCATACAGTTCAAATGGTGACTATTTTGTCATGTTGCATGAACCAGATACTACCTTATGATGAAAAGATGATGAAAGACATTAGTTCCAGTTTCATGGGGAAACTTGTTAATTTAAAAAAACAATTTCTTGCTTTTTTTCTTCGGTTTTGTTGATTTTCTTGGTTTTTTTCATTTTTTTCTTGATTATTTGGTACATTGTTGCTTATTTTGTTGCTTATTTTGGCCCATTTTATTTATTTCATCATGTACCTGCTCAGTTTTGTTCACTTTCCTGAGGTGGCATGGTGGTGCAGTCGGTAGCACTTGTCCGTCACAGCTAGAAGGTCCTGGGTTTGATCCCAATGCTGGGCGACAGGGCTTTTCTGTGTGGAGTTTGCATGTTCTCTCTGTGTGGGCACTCATTTTCTTGATTATTTTGTTCATTTTCACTCATTTTCTTGAGTATTCTGTTTACTTTGGCTAATTTTCTTGATTATTCTCTATGCTTTTAGTCATTTTCTTGATAATTTTGTCCCCGCCAATGTTCATACAAACCTATGCCCTTGCATAGGATCATATTCTTACACAAGTCTACTGTGAGCACAGAACTAGGCACTTTTCATGGACAAATCTCTGAAAAAAAAAATAAACGGAAGCTGGGCTTATTTTACCTTGAATATGATGAGTTGTAACTTGTCTTTTAAAATCGAAACCATGAATTTTCAAATTTACAGTTCAAGTGACTCATGGTGGTGGGAGTAATGAACTTTAGCTTTACCATGATGCCACAAATCAAAAAAAAGAAAAAGGAACCTGTTTTTCCTGTTCATCTTGATATGTGGATTTCTCAGGACAAACATTATTGAGGAATTTCATATTTTATGGCTTATTTTGTTCATTTATTTGATTATTTAGATATTTATTGCTCACTTTGTTGCTTGTTTTGTTGTTTTTTGTTGTTAATATTGTTCTGTTTTGTAAATTTGCTTGATTGTTTTGTTAATTTTGCTCATTTTGCTATTTATTTTGGTCATCATTTGTCCAATATTATTGTTTTTTTTACCATTTTGTTTGCTCTTTTGTTTACTTTCTGTACTTGTTTGCTTACTTCGCTAAGTTCTGTTAATTTATTTGGTAGTTATCAGCTTTTTTCAGTACTTCACATAGTTTACATAACGTTCAACACCCCCAAAAGATGGATTTTCACTAGACCTTGAATTTCTGCTTCTATGTCCAAGAGCTACAACCATGTGACATTATGTGATATTTCTAGCTGTTTTGTGTTTTGTGGCTGTGTGCATCTTAAGTCCTTATTTACGTTAGAGGCATACATAGATAATAATATGTTCTCATGAGATGATAACTAGGGGGAGCACGTGAGACTTAATGGGCTGCATAGCTGTGATACTGTGAAGAAACTGATATGAATTTTTCTTTCTTTCTGTAGTGGAAGCCTATTTTAAGCACAAACCATGACTGTCTTCGTGTTTGGAGAGCTGTCAGTGTAGAATGAAGAGTAGGGAGTGAAGCTGGAGGAAGAGAGGAAGGTCCTGAGAGATATTTTCCAGTCACATTTTTTAATGGATGCCTTCGAAAGTGTATGGTTGAAAGAGACATGGATCAAAAGATGAGACAGCATCGACGGCAGATATTGCTCCCACGCCAACACTTTCATTCTGACCCACCAAGTTCCCCCCGACCTCAAATACAGTGTAAACCAGATCCATTTTTCCGAAGTCCAACTCAATCCTGAGCTTGTGAATGTTAACTTACTCATATGTCATGTGATGTGACTCACATACTTGAAGAGAATGTGCAGAAGTAATGTGTGCACGCCTTGTGAATAGGAATCAGAATCATTGCTGCTCAGATGTGAAATAATTTTGATGTGTTCTTCTGTGCACTCCTAAATGTGTCAGTTCTGTCACTAAGGTGTTTAATAGCACTGAATTCTGTTTTTAACTAAGTCTACCTGTCCAGTCAGTTATATGCAAACTAAAGCAAATATTCAGTACAGGACTGTAATGTTAGTCAAAAAGTTCTATTCAGCTTTTATTTCCATGCATAAGTACAACTGTATTTATTTTTTTAACTGTTTAATTTAATATATAAAGCTTTTAATGTTTGGATGCCAAGCACTGTAAGTACAATAAACTTGCTTTTGTTGTACAGTTTCACAGAACTAAATATAATCTGTCCTGTGTCAGTTCTGTTTTTTTTCTGTTGAACATTAGATGACTATTTGTTCATCATGTTGGTTCCACATGAGGTTTCACTGACCCAAGCCAGTGTTTGAGGTTCTGTATAAGTGTTAAAGATAGGGACGGAGTGATAAATTAATAAATGAACAAACCTCAACGGCAAGAAAAAGAAAAATGTTATTCTGTTTTATTCCACTGCAGTGCTGGTCTAATAGACATACAAAGGAGGTCAAAATTACTAGGCCCTCTCTGAAAACGTGACTATTCTCACTCCAGTTCTGGATTCTTGGAACCACTTTGTATATCCATCAATAATCCTTCTTGTCAGATCTAAACTCATTACTTGTGTTTCCGGCATGAAGCTTTTACAACTTTATTCATTTTCTACTCCTTAATCCTTCACAGCAAAGAGACCAGTGTTGAAATCAACTATGAGAGGTAATTCCACACTTTTTTCAGGGTTTATATAATTCCCCACTCTCAAGGGTTAAATCAACACTTTTATAATAGTTGACATATTTAACATTGTTCCAGGGTACCTTTTTTTTTTACACTCACATTCAACTTAGCATTCTCTGAATTCACAAAAAACACATGTGGCTGCCTACCGTGCCACTGGGCACTGCAGCTTTTCCCCCAGCTACTGACTAAAAAGCGGGTATTTTCACTCAAGAGCAATCAGTGAGAAGGAATTCAATGAAATCAACTGCTGAAAAGACTGGTTGGAAAGAAAATGTTCAGTAGTTCAGTGTCTTGCCCCTTTGTGGCAGTGGTTGAATAACACTGCTGTATAGGGTTAATGGTATTAAATTACTTCTCTACAGAGTTATGTTTCTGACCAAAGATTTAAGATTGAACCTTTTAAGGGTTGAAGCAACACTGATGTGCTTAGTTTTGTCAGGTAACTCCAGTTTAGAGTACATTTAAATCAAAGTGTTCAAATCAGGGTTAAAATCAACTCCGAGATATTAACCGTTTGAAATTAACACTGCAAATTTTCGCTATGTTGAAAGGGAGGGCGATGGAGCCTATCCCAGCTGACTTAAGTTGAAGGCAGAATGCACCGAGGATGAGTCCTCATTTCATGACAGGGCTGACATAAAGCCAAACAACCATTCACACTTACCTTCATAACTACAGGACATTTAGAGTGACCAATTAACCTAACCCCTAGTACATGTTTCTGGTTGTGGGAGGAAGCTGACGTACCCAGAGAGAACCTACACAGGCAGAGAGAACATGGACACTCAACACAGAAGCTCCACCAGCTGGCATTGGGTTTGATCCGAATCTTCCTGTGACGCACTGATGGTAACCACTTCACCACTGTGTTGCTGCGGTTTCACAAGTGATGATTTCTGAAGTTGATATTGGAGAAATGTTCAGTTCACACACTCAGACCATTAATAGGTCAAAGAGAGGCGGTTTGTGCTATGCCTAAATATAAAGGGTGAAAATTGACCCTTTTTATTTTTGACCCTTTGGTAAATTGACCCTGGTAATTTTTGTATTCCTAAAATAATTTGGTTTTTGTTTACCTTGAGATAAAGGTCAAATTTTCTGATATTACAGTTAGCGTGATTACTCTTGATTGGAGGGACCCACGGTCACCACACTTACAGCCAGGCAGGATAAGGTAAGAACTGGCAAGGAGACTGAGGGGCAACCACCAGTAATTTTATATTTTCCCTTTAAACACATTTGTCCAAGAGATTCTCATGGTCTCCATTAAAAGAGTAAAGATAACATTACACTGTTTTATTGTTCTTTGTGTTTAGTTACAAGAAAGAAGTCGCACATTGAAAATCGTTACATCAGAAAACAGTACGTTACCTGGAACATTGATTGGAAAAAATGAATATACAGTAAACACTTTACAGAAGAAAATTGTTTCTATGACTATGATCAAGTCTACCAAAGTATCAGTTGTATAAAAAGAAGCCAATGCTTCTTTTATGAAGAGGATAAATATTGTTAATAGAGATTAAGGAACATTCAAAGAACCTATGGCTGTATATACCTATTAATATACTTGAATGGAAAACAAAAGCAAAACAAAGAAGGAAAGCAACCCACTAATGTCGCACTGGCTACAAAATAAAACATTTAAAATATGAACAATGTGTGATATACAATACATTAGATAACACTGTCAACACGCAGTAGGTCATTACTCCTCAAACTCCCAAACCTTATTTATGATCTAAAGTGCATCTCTAATGAAAGCTTTTATTTTTGTACATGCAGAGAAATATGTTGAGTATATACACTATGTTTGTCAAATTGCAAATGTAATCTTAAATTCAAAACAAAACATACAGAGAGGTTACATTAGAGAATCAACTTGGATCCTTTGCGTCAAGGAAACACAAATAATATACATGTATAAAATGTTCTGTGATCCATGCACTGCCCTGCTCTTAGGAGATTTGTTTACAGGTTCAGTGTGTAAGATTTGGAATGGAGTATAACATTCTTTATTATGTTTTCACAAGTGCATAATCACTGGTTGTGTTCTCTTCATCTGCAAACTCACAGCTAAATCCCACACACTGCTCCTTTAAAGGACAGAACATTTAATTTTTGCATCCAGCTTGAATTCAGAAACATAGTCATTTGTGTTTAATGATGCTATCATGTGTATCATATCTGTGTATAGAAAATAGCAACATCCACTTAAATTGAAAAACAAATGCACATTCCCAGTGCTGTGGAAATGCTTTTGAGTTTATGCTGGTGAACAAAACCGGCTTCTGAGTAGCCTGTTACATTACTGACATGAACACTGAATCATACACAGAAAACACGGCACAATATACAGCATGAGCATTCGTCCACAATTTGACCAAGATGAGAAGAGTTCAACAGAATGATGACTGACACATTTTGAGCCTGTGAGACAAAAACGGCTGAACAAGGCGTGGATTCTTGTCACTGTAGGACCATCAGTGTGGTTTGACTCATCCCTTCACAATAAATTCTCTTTTAGTGCATGTTGGATCCTACGCTCAGGTCAAAAGGTTATGATGCCATTTAACACTATGAGAAAGCCAACTGAGGTGTTCTGTACAAGGGCATGACTGAAGAATTGAATCTCCATGTGCATTTTAGCTGCAGCTGGTGAATAAAAACAGGACTTACAGTGTAGGAGACAAACTGTGAGACGAGTACAGGGCCAGTACCATGAAGCAGAATTAAACGGTTTACTCGCTCAGGATCTCTCGTGTCAAGACAGTGCCTTATTTTTGTGGTGAATCACCCTTATAACCAGCAAACTTAACATGGTCCAGTGCAGGTTATGTTGGAGATATTGGATAAAATGTCCAAAAGCACCACATACTGAACCAATACTGACCAATCAATTGTACAAGATGACCCTGTAGACCTCAGATGGTGCAATAAAAATGCTTTGCAGAGTCAGATACAGAAAGCGAGTGTTCTACACAGCATCTAAAGACTTCCTCACATGATATAATGTACGCTTTGAATTCTGTTTATATACTTGTACAACTCTCTTAAAATCCAAACATATCAAAACTCCAGTTGCCTTACAGACCATAAGAACACATTCATTTAACAATTAAACAACTATTCTGAGTAATACTGTATATTAACTCATATATTCATGCAGTGAGTAACAAGTCTATTGTGTCTTTCTTTCTTTTGCTGCAACGTCTGTGTTGTTTTGGCCTGTTTTATAATTTTAAATTTCTTGTAAGTGTTTAAAATTATATCTAGCGCTATTTTCTTCTTCTTATGAGAAACACACAGCTGACCTCAACCTGTAGCTGTCTGCGATTGGTCACCTGGTGCCAGCTTGGGCTTCTTCTGTGAAGGTGTTCACAGAAGCAAAGCCAGAACTTTACAGACATAAGTTCATCTCCAGCTTTGTGAGACCACTTAGCATAATTGTAAAGGTCAAGGATTTTAAAGAGATATTTGTTTGATTGCATTTGCTTCATGGTACAGGCCCCAGGTCAAAGACAACGGAAGACAAATCATAGATAAGAATAAGAGAGATCCGCTGTGCACAGGCTTGACTGGGGATATTATTGTTTTCATAGCTGCAGGAAGAGGACACATAGGAGACAAACCGTTGAGATGAGTACAGGACCACACTTGGAGGCTGTGTTTACTGAAGCATAGTGCACCGAGAGCAGAGGACCAGAAGGACGAAAGGGAAAAAAAGCGTTGCCTCCTTATCTCTGTAGCACAGGCCAGATTCAGACAGAGTATCTTTACGACACTTAATGTATGAAGATGAGTGATACAGTTGCCCTCGGTGCCTCCACGCACGAATGCACACACAGCATAAGTGAATGGGGCAGGTTTTAATTCCTGCAGCAGCCACTGCCCTTCATCTCCTTGTTCACGTACTCCTGGAGCTTAAACTTCTCATTGGGATCCTTCATGGACCTGTGCTTCAGCTCTCTGACAGGAGGAGACAAAAAAGAGAACAAAGGCTTTACAACATCCCTCCAGATACTGTAATGAAAGATTGCAGACCCTTGTCTTCTTAAATCATATCCACCATGATGAAGGATTCCAATATGTTGAGGATAGAGTGGATGTGATTTCAGTGTCAATGCTGTATTATCAGTCATAGTGGGAATGGCCTTCAAATCCAGCAAAATTAGAAATCAGAGTATCCCCTTAGCTCTGGATCATTTTCCCAGTTGGTAAGAAATGGACCATGTTGATACCTTGACCATCCACGAAAAGGAAGACCAAGAGCTAACTCTGCTGCAGAGGATGCATATGTTACAATGACCAACCTCAGAAACTGGGAACAACCCTCATGAGCTAGTTTCATTACAAGGTTTGATGGTTTTAGCGACAGCACCTGGGGACACATTGAAAATTCTTGAGTTTTTTTTTTTTTGACTGACTGACCTTAATTTCTTACAGTTTTAAAAAACCTTTTCTTGCTATACTATGGATTGGTACAGTTGTTGTAGGCAGAGGTACATAATACTCAAGTACTTTTACTCAGTTGAATGTACTTCATTAGTTTGTTCAAAAATATGTACTTCTGAGTGTAGTTGTTTTTTTTATTCTTACTCAGTTACATTTGTGGTGAAGAAAGTATATACCTACCCAGTTACATGTGGATACACAACTTGCTGATTAGGAAGTGAGTAGGAGTATTTTTTTAAACTGAACATGTAAAATTAACAAAATTATCAAGCAAATTAACAAAAATGAACAGAGTGGGTAACAACATGAACAAAATTAACAAGCACAATCTACAATGTACATTATTGGATTCCTTGACTATGAAAACATACCCACAGCATTTGGAATCAGATTCATGTCATTATTAGTTAAATAGTTATTCACAAAACTCCATATTTCCATAATGGCGATTTTCTCCTGGATCTAACTCCATAACTACTGAAGACGCATCAATTTTTTTTAGTCTTTACAGTGCCACCTAAATGTACCTGTTCTGGATCACAGTATCTGGAACATTGTCAGGATCTGAATAAATCTTTGCCATATGTTGTGAACGTCTCATGTATTTTTTTTTTTTTGTATTGACACTGGGTGTTTATTGTGGAGTTACATCTAAAAATGCCGAAATTGGCCCTATCTTTCAGTGATAAAGAATCCTTCAAAAGTTTCCTGGATCCAGATGGTGATCTGGACCACTCCCAAAATCTAATCGATTGGTCCTTATGCCATTTCCAACCTATCCTTAAAATTTCATACAGAGAGGCAAACAAATGGGACAAAAACGTAGCCTCCTTGGTGGCGATAAAAATATGAACAAAATAAGCAAGAAAACGAGCAACAATTAGCAAAATAATGAAATTAAAGTGACTAAGCTAAGACACAAAATGAGATAAAAGTGCTGAATAGATTGGATAAATAAAAAAAAATGAACAAAATAATCCAGTGTATTGATAAAGATGAACAAAATAAGCAATAAAATGAGCAATAACAAAACATTCAAGCAAATTAACAAAAATAAAAAAAACATCAAAATAATTTAATAAGCACAAATGATCAAAATCAGCAGAAATGTACAATGAACTACCGTGTATATATATATATATATATATATACACTGTATATATGTATTAGGGCCGTCAAAATTAACGCGTTAATCCAGATTAATTAATTTGCATGATTCATTTGATTAAAAATTTTAATGCAATTAACACATGCACAATGCACAGTAACTCAAAATCCCACAATTACACCCACTGACATGGATTAACCACTGATTACTGGTAAACAACCAGTGTTACTTTTGTTGACAAAAAAATTTCGTCATTGTTTTCGTCACAAATATATTTTTGCGGACAAAAACTAAGCGAAAATGAAAAATTAATTCAATAATTTAGATGAAATCTATGACTAAATTGAGCGATATTTTCGTCCAGGAATAAAACACGAGACAAAAATAGACAGTGACAAAATCCAATCGAAAGGAGGGAACGACACAAGGAAACAAAGAGCCACTCAAAAAATGGAAGAGGCAGGACTGGATGAGAAAAGAACCAATCACATCGTGAGTGGTGAGGAGAAGTTTGCTACTGTTTTGAACATGTTGCCGGGAAGACAACAGACAAAGAGATGGTGAATTAAAGAACGAGAAAATGTCCACGACTGAGACAAAAACATGGGGACATTTGTGGCACATTTCACGTTTGACAATGATGAAAACACGACAAAGTACAAAGCATGCAGATGGAACACAACAAATATGAAGAGACATTTACAGATTAACCACCCGGATCTTTCTTTAAAGGTAAATTTGTTTAGCCCTTATTTTGTTTTAGTGTGTAAAATTTAATTGTATAAAAACTGCAGTTCACCAACGTTGTTGTCGCCTTAAAATGTGACAAATTGATTTATTGGTGACTTCAGTAAAATAAATTGTCATCTTCATAAAGTTAGAAACATGTCACGTTATGTTACTGAGATGATACAAATTTGATTAATGCTATGTTATAATGTTTTACTTGTTAAATGTTAGGATATTATTAGACCAGTGTCATGTGAAACTATAATTACATGACATTTATATCAAGGAAAAAGTGATGAAATCTTATGTTATATTTGACCCAAGTCACTGCCAACTTCTTTAGTATTTACTGCTTCAACGTCAGTTTAAATGTAAAAGTATAAGTCTTTACACATTTTGAAAGAAATTACATTAGTTACTGATGAAAACAATGAACCGAGCGTGAAAAAGCAAAAAACATCTCAGCAGAACATTACAGAGGTTCTGTTAAGTTCTACAAAGCAGGTGTAATGTCCCTTAGTTTAAATTAGGAAAAAATTTTTTTAAATGTAAAATAAGTCATTTTAATCGAGTGTAAAACTACTTATTTTACATAAAATGTATTTTTTTTTTCTAATTTCAGTCGAGTGTACTCCTCCGTGAGTCGCCACCTTATCGTGGTGGAGGAGTTTGCGTGTCCCAGTGATCCTAGGAGCTACGTTGTCGGGGGTTATATGCCCCTGGTAGGGTCACCCAAAACAAACAGGTCCTAGGTGAGGGTCCAAACAAAGCATGGCTCAAGCCGACCCCTATGAAGAAGGAGATAATTGGACCTCACGCGCCCTTGCCTGGACATGGGATACCGGGGCCCCCTCCTGGAGCCAGGCCTGGGGGTGGGGCTCGGAGGCGAGCGTCTGGTGGCCCTACCTATGCCCATGGGACTCGGCTGGGCATAGCCCAAAGAAGTGACGTGGGTCCCCCCTCGCATGGACTCACCATCCGTGCGAGGGGCCGTGGGGGTCGGG
>JAQQAE010018027.1:0-11301 GCA_029823295.1 Pseudamia nigra
AATATGCTAATTTTTTGAGAAGGACCTGTATTAGTCACTAGCTTACTGACGCGGTAAAACTTCACTATGCAGTGTCAAACAGTCATGATGGTGTTGTTGGTGTAAACACTTAACCACAGCTGCAGTTGAGCATATCTCATGTATAACTATGAACATATTGAATAAATGGATGTAAAGGTCCAAATCGGTCTGACTTCACTAGCGAGCTGTTACCATAGCGACATGTCAATCAAACCCTAGCACAGCAGTCGTGTGTTTGGCTCATTTGCAGTAATATCTTAACAGAGCAAAAAGTTAAATATGGATCATCACATTATTTATTAGAGGGTCCAAATAAAGCATTTGAGACCATGATGATGCATGAAGAAACTTTATTAGCTTAGTATTTTCAGATAGAATCACATGTATGGGAAGACGCTTCTTGGAGCCAGACGATCGGTTCCCCAGTGGCCAAGCGGTGGAATTACAACTTAAAGTTACTTCCCCATTGGCCTCAATGAACAGCCCTGGTCATTGCCTCATGCAAGAAACTGATCATTAATGCAAACACCTGTGTTTTTACCACTCAGCCTCTGAAGGAGTGTTATCATCAACAGTGGTGCAATAACGTTTCAATGCTGAGGCCTAAGGTCACCAAACCAGCAGCGGCTGAGGTCAGGACTCATGCAGGCTGAGGAGTATCACTAATATCCTGCAGCATTGTTCCTGTTGAGACAAAATGTCTGCTGTGCATTGGCACAAATGGGAGAACTAGCTCCTCTTGACCAGGCTGCAAATGTGTTGTACAAGAGGATTGTGTCACCTGGGGGTTAAAATGTCCTGATCAGAGGGGTTTACATCCTGTACAGTTTACGATGTCACGAGCAGAGAAATGGATATTATGTCAGTGAATATAGAGAATAGAATCCCAGTGATGTTTGTCAATGTTCATGATTGTATAATCTGCTTTTTTTTTTTCTTTTTTTTTTTATTAGTACGGTAATGAATCACAGGTAGAACATCTTAGTCTGATTCTTTTGACACCAGATACTTTAATCTTCTACTTCTCATCTAATGTAAGCCTTGTTATGTGATGGGTTTTTAAGAACTGAAGTATACAATGAGTGCTGTCATTCTCTCCTCATTCAGACACACCTGTGAACATGTTCAGTTTCATTTTTCTCAACATTCACTACTCATCTGTCACCTTTATGCATTCATGGAAGTCCAACTGCTTCCCAGACACAAATGCCCCAACATGTTGCCTGAAGGGGGAGGGGGGGGCATGTTACGTCTCCGTGGTAACCATACCAGACACCGCTGCAGCAGCCGGCTCGACGAGAGAAGCAGAAACTTAACCAACCGGCTAATGTTTCCACATCGACAGGAGCGCTCGCGTAACTCAGCACTGTTTCAACTTTTTAAGTGACTTTAAAGAGCGTTAATGATGTATATGTTCAAAACTACTGCACTGATTTTCATACAATGTCATTCAAGTGTCAGACTCTCAATGGGTGCAAATGGATTAAACTGTGGGGCCTTGGTGGAGGCACAGTATCTGTCACTGTGGACTTCCTCTACTCAGACAAAACATGCAAAGTCAACATAATACTCAGTCTTTCCTGTCATCAGCTGCATGATTCTCAACTTGCATATTTCAACAGCTTCCATTCTTAAACTTCCAGGGATGTTTGTGTAAAGTGTCTGATCTGTGTATGTAATGACTCGCGTTGTTGTCGTGGTTGTGTGCAGGTGCAGCACCGCGTGTCGGGTCAGGTGATGGCTCTGAAGATGAACATCTTGGCCAGTAACAGAGCCAACATGCTCAGGGAGGTGCAGCTCATGAACAGACTGTCGCACCCGAACATACTCAGGTAATGTCCACCTGTGAAGACCTCAACCATTGTCCACCAGTCAGGTTGTATTTCTTTATTTATTTTTTGAACATTCCAGTTTGAGATTTAACCAAATTTGCAGATATAAAAGCTTCCAAACAGATGGTCTTCAGTCTGGTCACAATGAGCAGATGGTTTGGATCGTGCAGAGCGTGAAAACTTTTTTGCACTTTGGCTCCAAACTTATCAGTGTATCTGCTGATACAGCACACTCTGAGGACGGGGTGTATTAGCTGCTGTCCAAAATGACCCAACACACGGAAGTAAAACAGTAGATGGTCTTGCGCTTGTAAGGCTCTCAAAGTACTTTAAACTGCTTTCCATTCACCCACCACTGACCCTCACTCGGAGGAACTTCAGTCACTGGTGTGTGCGTGAACCAGTGTGAAGCGGTTTGACATTTACAGTGACCCACAGAAGTACCAGGAATGTCAGAAACGTCCAAAAGAACAGCTGCCGGTTTTTCTGTCTTTATGTTCTCACACCAATCAGAGCACTGATGCGCATCATTTCACTGGTATTCTTCACTGACCAGAGGTGGAGGAAGACTCATTTCACACTCATTTGAAACGGATCCGACTCGCTGCAGGTGTGAAAACACTCCATGGGCCCTTTTTTTACACTGACTGGGAACTGACACGGTTCTGGTTTGCTGACCTAGTTCCGCGCTTTTACACCAAAAAAAAAAAAAACTTGGTTCAGAACTTGGAACCTTGGCTCCTAACTTTGAACCAGAGAATAGCAGGTTCCCGAAGTGTGAACCTCGACGACATGAACGGGTGTGGACACACACGCCCACATAGCGTGTTGTGTCACTCCGTTATTCTTCACCTTCTTGTAAGTAACATCCAACGTGTTTTTGGAGAACTCGTGTGGTTGTAAACATTCCCATGATTGCAGATCACGCAAGGATTCCTGTTTACATCTGCAGTAAACGTAGGACCACCCCTGCTCCTGACGATGGTGATTAGAATAATTAATCTCAAAACTGGTGCAAATGCGGCCGGTTCACTAGATGGACCAAGGTTCAGGTACCTGAACGGCACCGTTTGGGAACCACGGTTCATTTGGTGTAAAATGTGTTGTGCATATCACACAGCTGAAGGAGACCCCCCCCCACCCCAAAAACACACACACACAACTTATATGACCCTGCCTCTTTGGTCATCCCTGGTTTGTTTGATTCCAGGAGTTTTTGACATTAATGTTTTTAACATGTTTTAATGAATTGTGTTTAACTGCTGGCTGTGGTTTTTCCTCCAGGTTCATAGGAGTGTGTGTCCATGAGGGGCAGCTCCATGCTCTCACAGAGGTAAGACCCTCACTCATCCAACTGAAACGTTCTGATGTTTGACAACTGAAAGACGGACCCCTGGAGAAAATCCAGCTGTAAAATGGACACGGTGTGATGCATGAATGATGTAAACTCATTGTGGTTTGTTTATTCTAACACCTGAACTTTACCCAGTTTTTATTACTTTCTATGATTATAAACTCAGAATTGGTTAATTTTATTTATTATGAGGTAGAATTGACAAATTTTAATGAATCACTACTTTTTTTTTTTCTTTTTTTTTTGTCCTAATATTCGTTTCATCTTTGTTTTTGTTTCTTACCTGTTGTCAGTAGTTCCCACCTTTTCATCTTCAGTGTCGTCTGTACTGTTTTTTGCATTTTCATTTTATATTTTTGTCTTTTTGAGTCTTTGACATTTTGTTTCTTGCTGTGTGTATTTATTTATTTATTTTTTTTTTTTTCCCACTAAAATCTCAAAATCACTAAAGAAATGGCTTTTCTCTTGCTTCATCAGGATCAAATATCAGCTTCATGTTACTGTTCAAACTCCAGCTGCTCCTTGTAGTGACATGACCACTGTCATTATTAATCCATATAAAGTTCTTATTTGGTTCGGAGTTAGTACCCAGCTCTAAAGCAGGTGTCTGTCACCTGGGTTTATTTGTTGTTTCAGGAGTTGAATCTAAAATCCACAAATGTTTAAATTGGGGCTGTCAAAATTGACATTGTTAATCTGGATTAATTTGCTTGATTCATTAGATTAAAAATTTGAACGCATTAACGCACAATAACTCGTACATCAAGGAAAAATGATGAAATCTGTTACATTTGATCCACTTCACTGCCAACTTCGTTAGCATTTACTGATTCTAAGTCGATTTTTAAATTGTAAAAGTATAAGTCAAACAATGAAAACAAGGAACCAAGTGTAAAAAAGCAAAAACATCGTCAGCAGAACATTAGCGGTTCTGTTAAGTTCTACAAAGCAGGTGAAGTTTACTTTAGTTACACAAGTTTAAATTGGAAAAAATACATTTTTGTGTAAAATAATTCTAGTTGAGTGTCTACCACCTTCTATCATGAGTGTTTTTGCTCCCACAAGATGGAAAATTGACAAATGGGCATAAATTGTGATTAATTGAAATGAATCCACAGTGACCCTATGATTAATCAGATTAAAATTTTTAATCATTTGACAGCCCTAGTTTTAAATCCTCTTCATCGATGTTTAATCCCAGACGGGCCGTGATCTGTCGTTGACTAACTGCTGCGTCCCGTCTTGTTTGTCCAGTACATCAACGGTGGAAACCTGGAGCAGCTGCTGGCCAGTGAGCTGTACCTGTCCTGGAGCGTGCGGATCAAGCTGGCTTTGGATATCGCCCGTGGCCTGCAGTACCTGCACAGCAAGGGCATCTTCCACAGGGACCTCACCTCCAAGGTGACAACACAATAGATGAACACTCACCCACTGTGCACACGCGTCACTGAACATGAGCACACGACCAGGAGTGGAAACCGATGAATCACACACAATGGAAAATGAAACGTATGCTGCACATGTACAGGTACTGAGAGTTCATTAGGCTGCACAGCTGGTCACCACTGAATCAGTTTAGGAAATAAATCCACAATCATTCAGCATTAGGGGGAAAAAAAAAAAGAAATCACACTTTGGTACTGTCTTCGACCATGCAGCCGAGAAGGAAAAGCTGACGTCAGTCCAGCTGAGAGTCTGCAGCGTGTTGTGGATAAATGAGTCCAGGCAGGTGTAATTCTACCTCTGTTCTGAACCTGACTCTGAGTTTGAAACATCCTGTAAAGAGTGAGCGCAGGTGGTTGGTGTCTGAATGTTCAGGTGTGGACATCAGGAGAACAGAATCGCAGACGTCTGTCCTGAAAGGAGCAGGATGAGGCTTCCTGACTGCACATACAGCTCTGCAAAAAAATTTAGGAGACCTCAAGAAAATCAAATTTCTGTGCTTTTTAAGACAATAAAACGTGTTTCTGGGCCTAAAATGTTATCAAAACTATGGGACAAACAGCTTTTCTGATCCTGTTCAGCTGAACCTGCCTGAAAAGCCAATTTACATCACATCTCCTGTCAATCACCTCAGCTTGAGGCCTAGGCCCCGCCCACCTGGACTCAGATGGGCTGTTTGCATGGTTCACTTCACACCAGTCCCTACCGGTGTCTCGTCTCATTTGCATAAGCTGCACCCCGTGAACTCTAATTGATCTGATTATGTTATCGCACAGAAAAACAACCAATCAGATTGAGGAGCAGGGAGGGACCAGAAGGGAAAAGAAATCAACACTGAGCAGGATTTGAAAATGAGTAAATCAGGGTTATTCCACCAAATACTGATTTCTGAACTTTTCCTAAATTCAAACATTAGTATCGCGTTATTTTTAAAAATGAAGATGAACTTTGACTTATGCGAGTCTGAAAACACTAGCTTTTAATTTTGACAATTTGTCCTTTTTTTTGTAAATGAAATAAATGGCAATACTGTATTTTCTATTTGGAATTTTGCAGAAATGTTGTCAGTAGTTTAAAGAATAGACCAAAAACATAATTATAAAAGGTAAAACCAGACAATACTTTTTTTTTTTTTTTTTTTTTTTCCAGAACCGTACATGTGCTGAGCTGCATGTTGGGTTTTTTTTTTTTTTTTTTTATGGTTCTTGCAATTGTTCACATTTTTTATGACCTAAAGAAAATGGAGACCTGTACAAAAACTCCCAGCTTTTTATATTTTTGTTCATGTATTGCTTTTCCATTTTGGCAGTTAAATTTAAAAATGAAGAACAGCAACGTAAAACTGCAACATGACTTAGTCACCACATTGTCGGCTATTTTAGAATATTCTCACCACCTTCTGACTGCTACAAGTCTTCTCAGAATTAATCCATCAATCAGAGCTTGTTGACCCTCTAGAATATCATTTAAAGCTGCAAGTATAATATATGAACACTTGTGTTTATGATTACACAGCTCTGTCAGTCTAATATGAAATCAAATTAAATGTATGAGCTGAGATGAATCTGGCTTCAATTCACTGTCACCAATTTCCCCTGTTTCCAAAATGTTTGTGCGCGAGGATCATTGTTTACATCCCATACGCACATTTTCGCGGCAAGTTTGTTTTTATAAATCACAATGTTTGCGTAGGAAGTGGGGTGCGCCGGTTTCACACCCTGTTTTGTGTGGAAGCGAGCTTCATAAATGAGCCCCCTGGTATTTGATCAGTCTGCTCCTAAACGGTCTACTCTACCAACTTCAAATTTGATCAAAGCTCAGTTGACAAGATGACAATTTAAAAAATCATAAAAGCTTGTTAAAGGCAAACTGTGTGAACTGCAAAGTTGGACGTGTCGCCGTGAACCAACAAATTGTCATAACTTGTCAGGTTTTAATCCGGCCGGCACCATGTGTCGTTTGGATAAGCGTCCGACCCTGAACAAAACCCAATCACAATTTGGGGTGTGCGTTACAGCGCCATCTAGTGGTGAAGGAAAGTCTGACTTTTGGAAACTGCTCGTTGTAAATGATGGCCTTCTCAGATCTTATCAGATGAGTTGTAGGACCTTGATGAAGCTCCACAGTGAAGCTTTTGGCATTTTTGTCAATGTTGCCACGGCAATGCATTGTTCGCCACAAAACAGGAACTAAATATTTTAAGGTGTTTTAGAAAACTTGGAAGCCAATGAGTTTTGGTACATGCGTCAGGAGATGAGTTTTATGATCTCATACAGGGTTTTAGTCGAAAAATGCAAAAATGGCTGAATAGCGCCCCCTACAAATTTTCAAAAATTCAGCCCCCGGACCATGATTAACCTAGGTTTATCAAACTTGGTAGACTTTCGTATCACCTCAGGATGCACAAAAAAGCCTCCTGGAGTCGTTCTGTAAAATGAACAGGAAGTCTGCCATTTTGGGTCTGATTTTTGGCCATTTCCATCGCTGCTTTTTGCTTGAACTAGTCTGAAACTTTTTGCTGGAATGCACTATGAAGTCAGGGATGTGACTAATTCAATTCAATCTTTATTTGTATAACGGCAATCATAATCGCCGATTTTTATCTCTAGGCGCTTCACAATTCGAGGCATAGACCTCATGAGTATACAGAAAGCAAACCCAACAGAACCATCGAGGGCAAGCCAAAGCCGACTGGGGAAGAAAATCTTCTTTTTAACAGAAGAAAAAAACCTCCAGCAGAACTAGCGGCTCAGGGTAGGCGGCCATCTGCCTCGACCGGTTGGGGTTAGTGGACAGAGGAGAGACAAGAGAAGAGAGAACATCGAACACAGATACTGGGTGGCGTCCAGACACTGGACCGGTCCAGAACCAGCAAGGACATCAGGAGACCGAGCAACCTAAAGACCTAGGGCAGAGGGAGGAAGCGCAAAGCTACAGGGAAGATGTATAAATAAATGGTTATTGGTCAACCATTCTCTTTACAATTTACAGGTTTTTCTTATTTTTCAGGTTTAGTTCCTTTTTTAAATTGGATTATTTTGTACATTAATGTTCATTTTATTCATTGTTTTGCTCATTTTTGTGTTTTGATTCTTTTTTTTCATTTTGTTTACCATTATTTTAGTTAATTTTGATTTTTGTATATTTTTTTGTTGCATTGTTTTTACCTAGCTGTTTCTAACTTTTTTTTTTTATGAATTTAAATTTATTTAATGATTTTTTTTTTTGTTGCTGTAGATTATTCAGTTTTGTCCTAATCGTGTTAATTTTTTTTTTTTTTGCTTATTTTGAATTTTTTTTTGGTTTTGTTCACTTACTGGATTACAGTAAATTAATTTTGTAGGTTTTTTTAAAAATTTAATTCATTTTTTTCCTTTTGTGTTATGTATCTAGTTAATTTTTTTTTCATCTTGTTGATTTTTAAAGCTTACGCTGTTCATTTTGATGAGTTATGTTTATACCATCACTGGTCAAAGCCATGGGGGAAAGGACTAATGGGCCACATGTGGTCTTGGAGCCACAGGTTGAACACCCCTGCACTAGACATAACACTCAGCTGAGAGTTCAGTCTTTAATACGTCTCACCATGGGTGTGTGTTCAGACTGAGATGGTGTCAAACATCACAAGTTTTATGTGAGCTGAACTTCATGCTGGTGTGTGTGTGTGTGTGTGTGTGTGTGTGTGTTTGGGGTTTTTTTTTTTTTGTAATGTGTGTTTGTTCCTGTGCAGAACTGCCTGGTGCGTTGGGAGGGCAGCGTGTGCTCAGCCGTCGTGGGAGACTTTGGCCTGGCAGAAAAAATCCCAGATTACAGGTCAGTTTATAGAACAGTCCATTCATCAAGCTGTCTATCAACGCACTGCGATTAGATAAGTCATGCTCAATAAAGGACATTCCTCAGTTTCACTTCCTCATATTTGTGCTCATGCAGGATTATTCTTGGACAATGAGAAATGGTCACACCAGAGGCACATGCTTTCAATGTTATCGTGGCCCCTGCCTCTTTCCTCACCGTTGACCTGTTATTCTGAAGCTTCATTTCAGCAGTGGGGGAGACGGAGACGGTGGTTTGACAGACAGAAGTAATACTTAATGTGACCCCGGGGGACAGACTGCTCTGTCCTGTCTCCTCATCGTTGGTCAGAGCTACGTCTTCAGTATTCACTGACATTTAGGTGGCGTATAGATCACAGCTGACTGTAAATGACCAGCGTCACCCTCTGTGTGCTGGATTTATAAAACCTGAGGTGGACATGAGCAAACTCGGTAACCACTTCAACACTGTGAAGGTTGAACACTGTAAAGGGCTCCTATGCATCCTGGAAAACCTGAAATGATTGGCATTTTCCATGAATGGAAATTTGACCATTATATGGAAGTTTTTGTTGGTCTTGGAATGCATTAATTGGTTTTACATGTATTCCTACAGGAAAACCGGCCCTGTCTCTCAAATTTTTCGTCTCATGAACATGACGCCGGAACGGATTAAATTTGTAACCGGAGGTTCCACTGTATTTAGTTTTTTTTTTTCTTGAAATGCAAGTTGAAGTACATGCTAACATCAGTGCATTTTATGACTTATTTGTTTTTCCCTCAGCACTTTTTCTGAGTCCGACATGCTGAACACTTCTAGGCGGTGTATTGTGACCTTCACAAAGGAACTGGAAACTGTAATTATGTTTTTACTGGAGTCCTCTTTGCCACGTGTCTGCAGTAAAGACGATCTGTCCAAATGTAACATGTTAAAGATTTTCCATTATGTAGAAAAGTTCTTAAAGCCCAATATTTTAGTGTCGCATGTCACCTCTTCAGATTGGAGCATCATCGTGATCCATTAGTCATTCTGTCTTAATAAACCCTGAACCAGCCGTCGACCATCAATAGATTAAACCGTTGTCCATCAGGGTCCTGCTCACACACACGTCCTATTAAGACCCCTCCTCCTCGTCTCGGCAGTCATTTAAACGCGCCACTTCTTCCTGAGACGAGGCAGCTGCCACTAAACTGTCCTGACCTTTCGGTGTGTGTGTGAGATGAAGTGGGTGGTTTGACGGCGCTGAGAACCAACATGTCCCTGAACAACATGTATAGTCAGACGATTTAAACCTCATCGCATTTAAAAACCCTTCTGTGCACGGTTGATGTGTGCAAACAACGCCGCTGTTGGCTCCATCCTGTTTCTCCATTTCAAAAGCAGCCGTTAAATTGTGCTTTTTTTTTCCCCCCAGGTCATGTTTCGTTTTACTTTCAGCCTCTGTCGTCTCTCAGAACGACTCCTGCGCTGTGTTTGTGTTGGAGTGCGCTGTCTGCGCTGTCTGTGCCTGTGGCATGGGACGAGGTGTTTAGGGAAACCACTCCAAATGAGGTCAAACTATTCCAGGCCTCCTCCTCCTCCTCCTCCTGCTGCTGCGTCTCCTTTACTGGATCATTGCCCCCGCATCCCCCACCCCCATATAGAACATGCTACTCCTTGCTGCCTGGACTCTAAACTGTTCCATCATTTTTCTAATAGAGCTGCGAGACGCCAGGAAAAATGAAATCCCATCAGTTATCAGAATAAATCAAAAGAGTAGGCTGATTTATTTATTTATTTATTTATTTTAATCTACAGTGAATGTTTTTTAAATTTTGTTAGGAAACAATGCAACAAGATAAAGGATTAAACAATGTAAAAAAAATGCAAAATGATATAAAATAGGCCTCATATTTTGTGACTTTTCTGTTTTCCTTTGGTGTTCAAGCCACTAACAAAATCCAAGACAATTTTTTTTTTTTGTTTTTTTTTTTTTGGTAAATCATCTTTATATTTTTCATTGTGAGATGGATAGATAGATAGAGGTTTATTGCTGTTTTCCAATTAATCGTCATCTTATTTTCCTCACTGTCTCCAAATGATCGTCTGAGCTCCTCGTTTCTCCTCAGACATCACTTCCCTCTGTTTTCTGCAGTATCGCAGCCCACAGTAGCAGATGGAAATAGCCCTGAGAGGAAGTCACTGCCAGCAGGGTGTGTGTGTGTGTGTGTACGTGCAAGCATCCTGTCCTTCCTTTTTAATTCAGCTAAAAAAATTGTGCAACGATATCACTGTTTAACTGAAAGACCCAGTGGTTTCTGAGACGCAGAGGAGCTGCAGATGCACAAACAGCCTGGTTTCACCTCAGACAAAATGAGCTGCTGTTCATCTTTGACGCCTGTTTACTTCGCTGTTCTTGTTCATTTGTTCAAATCAGTTGTATTTGTAAAGCACTGATCATAATTCAAGATTATCTTGAGGCGCTTTACAATTCAAAGCTATAGCCTCAGAGTATACGGAGAGCAAACCTAACAGAACCTCTGAGGGCCTAGCGCAACGGGGGGAAGAAAAACCTCCAGCAGAACCAGCGGCTCAGTGTAGGCGGACATCTGCCTTGACCGGTTGGGGTTAGTGGACAGAGGAGAGCCCAAAGAGGGGAAGCGACGACAAAGAACACAGCAACAGTGTAGACGACATGGAAATTGGTGCATGGAGGGTCAGAGGGAGAGATTCATTATTTATCCATTATTCTATCAACTGCATCTGTCCCGAACTTCCCCCAGAACATCCATCCATCCATTTTCTACCCCTTAATCCTCGTGAGGGTCGGGGGGGGGGGGGGATTCTGGAGCCTAACCC
>JAQQAE010018028.1:0-11300 GCA_029823295.1 Pseudamia nigra
GGAAGTTGTCGAAACATGTCAAGGTAAATAAACCTACGCCTGTCTACAAATAATAACAACACTAAAAGTATTATGATATCAAGTCAGTTAGTGTTTGATGGTTTTGACGATTTCCAGTTAATTGATGGCTCAACCATGAAGGCTGCTGCGTGGAAAGGTCCTTAGAAAAGTCTAAGCCAGATGTTCTTAAATTGCAGAATTGTTCACAGATGTGTTGCTAAAATGCCTGTCTTTTTAAACCAAGTTGGACGGCCTGTTTTTCCTAAGTACTATAAGCTAACGCCCACAAGTGTCCCATGAAAGGGCATGATGCTGCAGGGCCATGTGCACGAACTACTACATATTCACCTGCAGAGAAAACATAGGAAGAAACTAAAGAAAAGGAGGATAAAAATCTACATAATGGATGCCCAAAAAAAAAACACTACAGCATATTTCAAGTGAGGGTTTTGCTCTGGCTGCAGAAACAAAATGAAAAAATGTGTTCACTTTATCCAGAGATTGACACAACTAATAAAGTGGTAAATATTCTGATATCAGATTTGATGAAATTATGCCCCGAGATTATACGCTGTTTAAGATTTTCACAGAATGCAGCTGATGTTTCTGCGTGAATAATTGACAGTTTCTCAGCTTTTGTCTTTAGTCACACCTTTAGCTTATAAAGCAGTCGGTCACCTACTTCTTTCGGCTGTTTCCTTCACAGCAAAGCATCTGCCTCCAATTGGATTTGAAGATTTGCATGTTTATAAAGCAGTTTATCTAAAAATATTCAGCGTCTAGCACTGATAAGATGATTTAATGATGCGCTTGATGGTGAAGCAGGTATAAGCTCACGGTAAAATGTGTATGATGCCACTTGGATGATGTGATGTTTCAGCCCTTGGTAAAAAGCCTGAAGTGGACGATCTGTAACTGTACAAGGTTAAACTATCTAATCTCACACTTGCTCCTAACTATGATGCTTTGTGAAGACAGATGTTGTTAGAATAAACCCTCAAAGTGTTTGGGGAGCATTCATTTATTTGGATATTTAAAGGCAATGATAAAAAATAAATGATGGCTAAAATGCTAAAAAATGACAAAGAATGTCACTGTAATGTAAATTATTTAATATTAGAAATGAATCAAATGCATTTAGCTGCTACTTTGCACATATACAGTGGAACCCCGGGTTACAAATGCTACGGCACATGAATTTTTCGGGTTATGAGGAAGACATTGGGCAAAATTTTGCAGCGGCTCACGAGCAAAAACTCAGGTTGCAAGTAAATTTTTCTTTTCACCTGAAATAGTGCTTCGTTTTGTGTTTTTTCATCGTGGGGCCTAAGAAGGATGCTGGTGGTGAGAAGAAAGCCTGTAATATGATCTCGATGCAAGTGAAAGGATGCGGGCAGATCTGTCCGCAGTTAAAGGTATGTGTGTATCTTTACATATTATATTTCACCAAAGAATAAAAGAAAACTCAACTTTTTCCAACCCCAAAATGCCCTCGGAAATGAAATTAACAAAATCAACACAAATACTCTGTCAAAATGAACTTATATTTGCAATATGAATTCAAAACAAAACCACAAACTCCACTGAACTTAAAATGGGTCACATAGCCACGAACATTTAACCCAGACATGCAGGACAAATCCCGCACCACATGTCCTGCCCTTCCAGCCAACAGTCCCACAACAGTCCACCCAAGCCAGAGTTCAGGCCTTTTCTATAATTTAATCCCAGGGAGTCCACAGACAGGCATTTTGTCCACCAAACGCCGTCTACTCCCCGGGACCCCCCCACCCCCCGTTGACCCATGTCACCTCTGAACAGACCTGAGCCATTGTTCTGCAGGAAGAAGCATCTGACTTTTAAATAGCACGCTGACGCTCTTTGTATATATTCACCTTAAAAAACTCTGAACTACATCACCCAGCAACCCTAGTGCAGGGATAACGAAGTTGTCGGAAGTACGAGTGCGGGCCGCCGGGGAGACAGGCCATGCCTGGGCTGACCAGATCCAGAACCAGACATGTGATGGTGAGTTTTGCAAGCACCCCCCCCCATCCTCCGTAGGACAGGGCCAAAGCACATCACCCAGGGCTATCATAGCACATAACTCAGGTCCTGAGCACACACGTAGGGTTTGGTAAGGATCTAGTTGCAGGGGTTTATCTTGGTAGCTTAGAGAACGGACTTAGTTAAGCTAACCAGGCCCAAAGGTAACCCATGGGCTGCTTGTTCGGGAGAAAAAAACCACAACACAGATCATGAAGCAACCCCAATACAGGAACTCACCATGTTTAAAGATGTACTAAAGAGTATCTTAAACAACAGCCATAATCCTACAATCTAGCCTTGAAATGGATTAAAATATGGAGAAATTGACTCTGACACCCATTGATTGATCCATGATTTATTTAATCAACACATAAATGAGGATATGTAACGAGACTGAGTCAGCGCTTCCCTCACCTTCCACATCTGCCTTTGAGAACAGGTGGAACACTGCCATTTTATATTTCCAAGCACTATTTTAAGTCTGATCCACTCTCATCTCCAGTTTTCACACAGAAAACGTATGCTGTCTGTTTGGTCCAGGTTTGTTGTTTTCATGCATGAGAGATACCCCTGTGTTAAATTACAGGAACAGTCTGTCTGCGTTATTAATAGGAATCCGCTCATCCTTGTCAGATGAGTCTGTGTAAACTCTGCACTAATTTGATACACTGTGTTGTCCATTATTGAAGTGAAGTGGGTGCATCTGTGTTTATTATTTTGGGTAGGGTTAGCAGATCATGGAAAAAACTGGCCAGTGCCCTCTTTTTCTGGATTGTAGCGTCACTTGTTTGCACTGTTTTAGCAAATGTGACTCCGGGTGTGGAGGTGTGGAAGAGAAGGAAGTCTGAGCTTCTCTGCTTCGGCTGCTGCCCCCAAGACCCTGACCAGGATAAGTGAAAGATGATGGATGGATATGGATGGACTCCTAGTGTGTTAAAGGAGATGCTAATTGGTAGTGCTATTAGTACAGTAGGTAATGAAGTGATCAAAACATTGCCTCTGCTGATCCAATTACAAACAACACACGGGGACATTGGGAACCAATGAATTCGAGCTTTTTTTAAAAATACCATCATGTAGTAGACGATGAGAAACACTGCACCATATCTAAAGGGACAGATTTAGTTTATTCCAAATACATTTCAGAAGTCTGCTATTGTTCTGGACGTCAATTTTCAGCATATGAGCAGGGAAGCCTTCAAGTTTTGATGTCACACTTGAATTGCAGCGCACCTCCGTGACTCCAATATACCAGCACAAAATATAACATAAAGTCCTGCTCACTGCATAAACTGATTTTTAACAGAAATGTTTCCCTTTGAACAAATGAAAGTGGGAACATTCTGACTGTCAGCATCCTGCGCCGTAAAGCTCGAACTACACCAAGAGTAAACAAGAAGGAAACTTTAAGACTCATCAAATGCCAAAACATAGAACTTCTTAAAAGGTCCCATACTGTGGAAATGCCTCCTCCGGGGATCATATAAAGTCTACGGTGTAAAATAAAGGCAGTGAACCGGTTTAATCCTGAGAAATCCACACAACAAACTGGCCTCCAGGGAAAATCAGCTGTTTTGAATTTGTCTCTTTGAACTGTCCATGAGAAGTTATTCAGTGTCTGTGTCCGAATCTGATCCCTGGTTACTTTATGTGTCTCCCAGCCAATCACAGTGTGTTCTAATGAAAAGTGGGCAGGTGTACGCAAGCCATAAGCCAAGGTAAGAATACATTTTAAATGATTTTTAGAGCGAATTTCATGCATTCCGTTTCAGATAATTAATATAACTTCCTTTTCAAATAATAATAATAATGAATACATGTGCAGGTAGGGGTGTGTAATACATACTTTATATGGGAGTTTGTCGTGGGTCCAGAACGGATTAATTGGTTTTACATGTATTCCTATGGAAAAAGTCTCGTCGGATAACGAGAAATTTGGATTCCGAGAGTGACGCCGGAACGGATTAAACTCGTCCGAGGTACAAGACACAGAGTTCAAATTTATCTTGCGTTTATTTAGTTTAAAGTTTAAGGTGATGCCATGGTTCCAGGAAAAGAAGAAAACATATTAAAGTATGGTGCCAATCATATTTCATCTAAATTATATTTAAATGCATTCACAATATTTGTAAATGTTCCAATAATAAGCCAAATGTGAATTTACATGTCTTAACTTTATCTTACATAAAAAATAATTACACATAATTAGCACAATAAATCAAGGTCAATAAAGGAAAAAATCAACTTACATTGTGCTTTCAAAAAAACATGGCAAACACCAGGGAACAAAAAGGATGTAAAGGGGCAAAGGGCTGGAGGCCTCCAGTAGGCCTCCATTTATGAGGTAGGAGGTGCTACCTGATGACATCATCACCTGGTTCCTCCTTCTGGCAATGAGAGGAGACTTGCATTTTCGTACAGGGTGGACCAACCAGATATTGGGTTTAGGGGGAAAACACTTTTTCACACAGGGACACACAGCTTTGGATCCCCCCCTTAAAAATAAAAATCTTCAATTAAAAACTGCATTTTGTGTTTACTAGTGTTTAAATGTATTATTTAAATTTGCCTGATGATCTGAAACATTTAAGTGTGACAAACATACTGTACAAAAAAGCAAGAAACCAGGAAGGGGTTTTTCACAGCACTGTGTAAATCATTTCTATCACAACTAAACCCATAAATATGTCTACATTCAAGAAGAATTCACTCCTTTTGAAAAGCTGACACCATAAATAATGAAGTCTGTGTCACACTGAGTGACACACACTTCCTGAAAGCCATGTATTGATTAATGTCTGATATCAGCGAGGTGAGTCACATCTGAGATAGGTATGACATCTCATTTAGAGAAACGTCACCTCCTCCATCCTCCATTTATCTCTTACATGACATGTGTTTGTGTGGGGGTGTTTTCATTTGTATCTGTAGTTTGACGCCCATCTGTCTTCTTCATGTCTGCCTGTCCAGGTAGCGCAGAAGCAAAGTGCAAGTTCAAGGTCTATATTTGAGTGTTTATTTACAATTGTCATGTGCACTGTGTTCCCTATTTGTCGGTATGTGTGTAGTGTGTTGTATTTGTTAACTGGAAGCGGATGTGTAAAGGTCTCATCTTGAAGCTGCTGTGCAGGTTGACCCATCCAAATAACAGATTATCAGCTCCACACACATTCAAAGCCCAAAGGTCAATCTGATCGTTTTGCAGCCGGCAGCACCAGCGCGTCTAAAACACCAGCCACAGCGGCGGTGACTGATGGACTTCAATTTTCTCTTCCAGTGTTGATTTTTGAGCCTCCCAGCAGGAGCCGGAGTATTAGGCTTTGAGCAGTGGAGACAGGGAAAAGCGAGATGGCTGTTAGCTGAGGCAGAGCGAAAAGACCGGAGACACAGAGCAGGAGACAGGACATAGACTGTCAGAGGTGTCACGCAACTGAAGAGAGACAAATGAGGACACAGGAGACGAGAAGCAAACAATGAACACAATGAAAACAATGAAAGATTTGCAGATATGTGACTTTCATGGGGGAACTAGCACATTTTTAACTGTAAATTTAAATGCAGCTACAGAATGAAATGTACATGAAACAATTGCCTTTTGTAACATGAGAATCTGTCTTCAATGTGTCCACATTGCATGACTTAAATAAACAGAAAATATGGATAAAAATGTTGTCATGATAAAGTTAAAGTTGAAAAAGGGGGTATTCACACAAAGGGGCAACGACCGGGGCTGTTCATTGAGGCCAATGCGGAAGTAACTTTAAGTTGTAATACCACCGCTTGGCCACTGGGGAACCAATCGTCCTGCTGCAAGAAACTTTTCCCCCCATAGAGATACATGTGCTTCTATCTGAAAATACTAAGCAAATACATTTTTTTCTTGGGTCATCATGGTCTCAAACGTTTTATTTGGACCCTTTAAATAAGTAACGTGATGGCTCATCCTTACCTTTTTGTTCTATTACTAAAATATTACAGCAAATAATCCAACAAATCACTGCTGTGCTGAAGTTTTATTGACATGTCGCTTTAGCAACAGCTCGCTAGTGAAGTCAGACCGATTCGGACCTTCGCATCTTCTATTTATTCAATATGTTCATAGTTATGACATACACTCGACTGCAGCTGTGGGTAAGTGTTTACACTAACAACACCATAATATGACCTTGTTTGACACTGTGTAGTGAAGTTTTACCGCATCAGTAAGCTAGCGGCTAATATTAGCTTCCCATGAGTCCCCTGGCATGAACACTCCGTAAGCCCCACTGCTGTTTGCCCAAATATGGTTACATCCTGCTTTGGGCTCCAAGATGCCGTCCAGGAAGTGCCAACCTGATTGACCTCAAAACGACCCATCAGAAACTAATGGGTGACATCACGGTCACTTTGTCCAGTTATATGTACAGTCTCTGATTCACACCTGGATCGTTTGGAGCAGTTGCTCCAAAACAGGGAGCAATTAACCCCAAAAACCAGTTCATTTGTGCATGTGTGAACACAGTAATTGCTCCCGGATACGGTACAAAACAAGCGAGCCGAGATCGTCTAGAACAGGGGGTCTCGGCTCGTTTCTATTCGATCCCTGCAGCAGTTCGTTTGCGGTGAGAACATCATCAAATCAGAAACCGACACAACTGACTTAAAACTGAGGTTGACAATAGAGTAGTGGAGGCAGTAATGCACTCGGTTACCAACTGTCATTCAAAACAACAGAAGTAGAGGAAGAACCAGCAGCAGAAGAAGAAGAAAAAGAAGAAGAGGAGGAGTTGGTGAGATAAGCATAATCTAACCACGTTTACCTGATGCGTTGTGAGTAATGTAGCATGTATATGTGGTGATGTTCTCCTGTCAGAGCCCCACGGTCCCGTGCAGTGACACGTATTCATTTCACCAGATGCATCGTCTCATCAGATGTACCAGTGAACCACACAAAACACTAACCACACCAGCAGCTGATGATACATGGTTGTTGTTTTTCTCATGGCACAAGAATATAGAGTAAACTCTTTCTCCTTCCAGAGATGATTTCTGACCAATGAGAGAAGAGTTTGCTCGCGTATGGCATGTGTTTATCAGTTTGTACCGACACAGATTGATACCCTGTGAACACAAACCACCCAATGGACAATTACAACAAATGTATCATTTTATCCCCTGAATCGGAACAATGCAAACGGGCCGTAAGTGTGAATACACCCTAAATGTCAAATTTTTACTTTATTTAAGTGTAAAAGCGGAGTTTTGGTGTTGATGGTCAGTGGTGGTTTTAATTTATTAGTAAAAGAAGCAACAAGACAAAACACTGAAATGCAAAAAAACAACACACACAAAAAGGCAAAGCAGCAAGAAAAACTCATTTCACATACAGAATTAAACAACAGAATGAAAAAGCAAATCCCTCGCCCAGCTTTGGGAAACAATTACAAAGCTGTAGTAGCTTTGACAGGATAGGTCCTAATAGTTCTGTTGGAGAAATTGATGCTGAGGCCTAATGAATATGAAGAGTTATGTAATGTATATAAGGTAATATAACTTTGGACATATGATCTGCCCTCACCTGGTGCAGAGCGGTGAGACCATCTTCATTGCAGAGATCTGGACTCACATTGTTCTTCAGCAGGTAGCGGACTGCAGGAAACAGAGACACAACATATTTATGAAGGTGGAAGTTAATTCAAATACATGTTCAATCACTGACAACTGCAAGATATCCACAGAAAATCACACAATTTTTTTGGGATTAAAAGCAGTGGCAACACTGTTACAATCCAGTTTCCGTAGGCGTGGTTTTCAGCTCAGGGAGTCACTGATTGACACACATTCGGAGGATGTGGGTGTGGTTTGTAAACGCTTTGTAATTAGCCTGCACTGAAGACAGCTGTTGGAGGAAGAGGTGTTAAAGCAGCTGTGCAACAGACCACGTGGAGAAGCAAAAAGAGTGTGAAGAATAGATGCCGACCGACCGGCAGAGCTGAGAGAACTGAACCATTTGATCTACAGACCGGTGATCAAACTTTTAACTATCATGCTAACACTATTGTATATATTCACCTTAAAAAAAGTCTGAACTACAACAAAACGACCCCGGCCGATTCATGGAAGTGCACGGACCGCCGGTCAGACGGACTCCGTGGGTGTGTCGCCGGAATCCAGAACCAGGCTTGGGGTGGTGAGTTTTGCAAACACACACCTTCATCCTCCAACAGGATAGAGTCCAACCACATCACCAGGGCTATTATAGAACAGAACTCAAGCGCTGTACAAACACGTAGGGTCCGGTGGGGATTAGATTATGGGGAGCGGTCTTGGGAGCTTAGAGGACTGGCTCACAGCTAAACTAGCTGGCCGTCCTCATAACAACCATGAATCCCAAAAGCTGACAGAGGTGGAGATCCTATCGTCAATACCTATGGAAAGTTTGAAATGAATCAGCTCAGGCACTTTGGAGATATTCCTCCTCTTGAAACAAGCAGGAGTGCCCTCTATCCCATGAGTTGACAGGATGGAGATATCAGAGTGTTCAATAATCACGGCAAGTTTAAAGTGAATTGATTCAGCCACTTTCAAGCGGTGACATCCTTATCTGACCAACTACAACCACCCATCCCAGCGCAGAGGTGACACTTATCAGAAAGTTGACAGGATGGAGAGATTATAGTGGTGAATAAACTTGGATCAGCTTGAGTTATTGCATCTTTTCATATCGGCCCTTGTCAAAAGGAGTTCTGTCACCAGTGTGAAAACTGGATAAACATATACAAGTGTCCAATAACCATGACAAGATTTCAGTAAATTGATACAGTGTTTTTACTTTTTTCTTTGCAAGCAAGTTTCATTTAAATTGGTTGTGCCATTTTCACAATATTGATTTTGTTTTTTTTTACAAGCAGTAGCACCTCCTGTCCAAAACAAACAGCACCACTAAGCACTAAAGTTGACAGGATGATGACTAATAACCATGGCAGGTTTAAACTAAATTGGTTCAGCCACTTTCAAATGTTCTTGTTCCAAGTCATTGTATCCCCTGTTCCAGAAGAAGCAGGGCCACCAATCTGAAAAGCTGGTATATTTGAGGTTGGACTGTGGTCAACACCTGTGGTACGTTTCAACTAAATCAGTTCAGACAATTTCAAGTTATCACATTTTTCACGAAACAACCAGTAACATCCTCTACTGAAAATCAATAGCTCTACAAATCCCCGAATCTGAAAGGATGGAGAGCTTTAAGTGATCAATAAACGTGCCAAGTTTAAAGTAAATTGGTTCAGCTGTTTTCACAAAACAGCACCGAGATGCCAAGTTAGTGGATGATATATTCATGCACATAGGATCATAGGTCCAATATCTGCCTTCTCAGCCAATAATAATGGACATTTAAAGCCTGGATTCAGCCTATATTAATGACAGTCTTCATTTAAACCACTCACATGTGTTTCACCTGCACCAGCAAAATTAACATATGAATGCAAAGAATAAAAACTATTAGTGTCGTCACCATTTGCATATTATAAGTGAGGATGTAGGGTTTGCGTGCTGCAGCGGGGACATATCACTCCTAATACGGTGAGATGAATTGCACTCTGCAAATCCCGTGAAAATGCCAGCATTAATGAGTAATTACACAGCTGCAGGTGAGAGAAGAAGAGCAGCTGATGAGAAACACACGGAGCATCTTCAGGGCTTCACGCGAGCGACTCATTAAGAAGTTCAGTCAGAAATCAGCTTTAAAGTCACCTCATTAAAATTCAAAGGGTGGCATATTTACTCTGAGGTTTATTCAGAGAAAAAACTTCAGAAGAAGTAGGCGTCATAATATCCTATTTATTGGTATTGCCCACGAAATAAATATTACGTTTGTGTATATGTTTTTCATCAGTGCATCACTTTGTTACATAAAGTTAAGTGACAAATCAAAGATGCTGTAGGGGTGGAGTGAGGGAGAAGTGGATGGAGTGTTATTACATTGTTTACAAAATTAATTACAGTATTACCCCGGGTTACGAGATTAATCCGTTCCGGGATCAAGCTTGTGAAGCGAAACATTCATGAGCCAGGACCGGTTTTCCCCTAAGAATACATGTAAAACCAATTAATCCGTGCCAAGACCCAAGAAAACTCCTGTTACAGGTCGAGCCTGTTGCTTTAAGTGGGTGTGACAATGCAAATCTGGTGTGTGACGTCATTACGTAATGTGCGTGGAAATGTGTGTGTAGAAGCAGACGGGGAACAGACGGTGTGTGGTGGTCAGCGGCTTGGATCAGACTGTATCGGAAAGGATATTATTCCCTTTTTTTGCTTTATTCTTCTAATGGATGTATGTGGACTGAGCTGGGAGACGAATCTGGAGTCACGACCGGACGCTAAACGGGATCATGTGGTGAGGGATTTGTCCTGGGATTTGTGAGGGATTTCGTTAATTTTGTTTCCCGTGGTATTTTTGGGGTTGGGAAAGTTGAGTTTTCTTTTATTCTTTGGTGAAATATAATATTTAAAAAATACAACGCACAAAATCCCTTTAACTGCGGACAGATCCGCCTGTGTCCTTTCACCTGCATCCAGATCATATTACGGGTTTTCTTCTTACCAATAGCATCCTTCTTAGGCCCCATGATGAAAAAACACTAAACAAAGCACTATTTCAGGTGAAAAAAAAGAAAAAATTTACTCGTAACCCGAGTTTTTGCTAGTGAGCTGGTACAAAATTTTGCCCGATGTCTTCCTCACAACCCGAAAGATTTGTTCGCTGATGTACTCGTAATTAGGCTTCCACTGTAGTTGTCTGGTCTATGAATTGTCAGAAAATATTAAAAATTACCAATCACGGTTTCCTAAATGTCAAGGTAATAAACTAAAATGTCTTATTTGGTTCAAAAATCTAAATTATTCAGTTTATTTCCACATAGATGTGACAGCAAATGTTGAAATACAAGAAGCAGACATAAGATCATTTTGATTGAACTTTTGAAAGTCCACAATATTTGGATCACTGTTATTACTGACATATGCAGAGTTGGGTGATAATTGGATAATTATCGTTAGGCTTGTTGCAGCATTGACCTATAGGGAACGATCAGTGAAAACCATAGCAAACATTTCCCTGACTGCGATCAATAGCCTCAATAAAAATGTGCTTATTTGCATGAGAAAAAACTCTTCTGCTGTGTCTATGACTGACAGGGGGTGGGCAGGGGTAGTTTCTCTCACAATGCACACATCTGCACCCCCCGCCCCCCCCCCACACCCACCCCCAC
>JAQQAE010018029.1:0-11300 GCA_029823295.1 Pseudamia nigra
GGAACAGGGTAAATCTGGACTCATCAGACCACATGACCTTCTTCCATTGCTCCAGAGTCCAATCTTTATGCTTCCTAGTAAATTGAAGTCTTTTTTCAGATTAGCCTCACTGATTAGTGGTTTTCTCGAGACCACACAGCTGTTCAGTCCCAATCCCTCCAGTTCCCTTTGCATTGTGCGTGTGGAAATGCGCTTACTGTATTTGCTTAGTTAAATCCAGGTGGCGACTTGTTTTTGGGCCAGGCAAGTGTATTATCCGGCTTTGTTAGTACTGTGTTTTTAATGAGTTTAAAGAGTTTTAAATGTATTACAATGAAAACTCCTGATCTCCTCTTGTGCATTAGCAAATCATGATTTAAAAGCCACCCCTAAAAAATCCCAAAAAACTATGAAAAGCAGCTCAACAGTGTAATTCCCAATTCAGCACTACAAAGTTGGATCATTTTCACATTTTCATAGTTTTTTTCTCTGGCATGTTAATGTGCACAAATGTCAGAGCTTTGTTTGCACAGACTTTAGAAAAATACTGAAAATCAAGAAACAAAGTTAATGATCTCAGTGCCTTTATGTAAAAAACAGCCGCCTGTGCAGGAAAAGGTGGAGAGGAGAAAGTAGATTAATGTCAATGGTTCAGCAGAAGCACAATACACGTTCTTTCTGAAATCCAGTTACCTGGTTTTCATTTTTGAAGCATTTCCAGAATTAGTCAAGTTCTTGTGTTTGAGTAATTATCTAGTTCACAACCATCAAACTGTCATTTAAAACCAACTTGTAAGGATCAGATTACAAGATAAAGTAGTAGAAATGGGAAGACAGCAGCTGAGATAAGAAAAGTGTCTGTAAATGATACAAGACAACATTGTGAAGCTTCTCTCACCATGATAGTGATCTCCCTCTTGTAGACATTCAGGTCCGGGACATTGTTGACGTACATCCTTTTCAGAGCGCAGCGCACACCGCTGTGTGTACGAGCCAGGAACACCACTGAAAAACCTCCTGCAAAAACAGAAGACTGTTAGTTAAAAAATTTTCTCAGACAACTTGCCTCTGATTCATGAGAAGCAGACTGTCTCACACTTGAAGCAAAAGTACAGATACATTTTAGGACTAGGGTGTCAAGGTTCAACTTAAATTAGCCAAATCTTTCAACACAAACCTCTGTACTCTAAACATTGTATTTCCTACGGACAAATTCCTGATGAATTTAGGGTTCGTCAGCTGTCAGTGAGCTGTACATGGAGGATTCAAACACTGCAGTCTGCAAAAAGACAGGGTTTAAGGCATTTTAAAGCATACCGGTAAGTTAGTTCGGAGCTATTAAGATGGTAGTTTGAAAGATATTGTGCTCCTGTAGAACATGACGACATGGTGTTAATGTGTCTGTCCTCAATGTCCTATGTCATGGTGGCTGAACGTACACGGGCACTGTAACGGGACAGACTCTGGTCTCATTAGGAGAAGCCGAGTCACTGAATAGTAGGCATCAAAGTCCACCGACAGAAAGAAAGGCTCTACAATGGCACACTTGTTGCTCAATAAGTTACCTTGGGTCAGCTGAACAGCAGTGTGGATTCAGTTTGGGGATGGACATTAGCAGTGGAAATAAAAGCATTTGCAGAGAGTCGAGTAATAAGTATGAATCGATCATTTTCATTCTTGATAGTGATGCTGTGTGTGTGGATATAGACACAACGGACCAATCCATTACCAGAATGATCAAGTTACTAATTAATAAATTGTACAGAAAATCCTGGCATCATTCTTTCACATGCAAGTTGGCTGAGTGGGTGAGGGGTGTAAAAAGCAATCATCAGGAGTCGACAGATTATCCAAAAAAAATCTGTTTACTACATTAGAAATGTCAAGTCAAAAACGCATACTTAAACATAAAACACACACAAAATATAATGTATATACATGTAAAACGTTGACTTTATTCTCCATGTTTTACAGTCACTAAAACCAAAATGTTGCCAGACAGAGACTACATTTGATCCCCCCCCCCCATTTCTGCAATTATATCACAAATCCCCTAGCATCTGGATGTTTAAAGTCAGTACAGATAACTACAAGACGAGCACCCTGCATGCTGCTTTACAGCTCTATTCGCAAAATACTTGGGGCTACATGACATACAAGACAGGCTACAAACAGAATAAAAACAAGCTTACCGTCACTCCAATCCTGTTATCCAAGTCAATACAAAACCAGAGCATCCCTAATAAAGTCTACATTTAAACAGGTCAAAGAAACCGTTAAGAACAAACATTAACGCCACAGAATTGTATCATTCTACTTATTCAGGCAGGTTAAACCAGTGTCCCCACGAGAACATTCAACAGAAGACAGACGGGATAACTTCAGTCAAAGCAAACAGAGTGAAGTGTTTCTGTGTGTTTGGCCTCAACAGTGAGAGGTAGAATAGCATATCCATTATCAGATTAAAACGGTGAGTGAGCCATTCTGCAGTACTGAGGAATGAACAAGCAGCTACTGAATCAACCTACAGTCAAGAATTAAAGAGACGGAGAGCATGTGATGGTGTAGATGAGAAGCTACAAAGATTGGATAGATTTGATGAGTTTGTAATAACAGGCTGCAGAAGGTCTCATTTCAAAATCACCACATGTTCAAGTCAACTGCAATCAACAAACTCCAGCAGCAAAATCAGGATTAGCTGCATGTTAAGACATGACAGCTGGATAATTTGATGACAAAATATTTTTTGGAACTAGACCGAATCAAGGGAAGGCAAACATCCAATTCAAAAATCGCACTTGCCAAAGATGCTAATTGTTGTTGTTAATAAAGTGAAATATAGCTTTAAAGTGAATAATCTCATGAAACACATTTTGATAATAAGCCTTAGTTCGCCTTGATTAGCTGGGTTTCAAACTTTTGTTCTATAAAACCGTCTCCAATGAGTCACTGTCTGTGTTACCAGAACTGATTTAGAATAAATACTCAAGTTCACAACACTTTGCTTCAAAATTAAGTGTCATTACAGTGTAATGTGTCATTAATCATATAATGCCCATTTTAATGACATTTTTAATTAGGAACTGCATGTTATGCAACTTTGCGTATGGCATGAAAAAAAATTATGTAGTTTTTTGGTGTTCGGCTTACTTCACTTATATGTTACAGTCCCTACAAATAATACACAAGAATATAAGTTAGTTCTGGAGATATAGGTCTGTGAACATGAAATGGTATTCAGGTTACTACCCTGATTTGTACGGTTTGTCCTGTTCTGGCAGTCACTGTCCCAACAGGAGTTTATGCCTGTAAACATCACGTTTGGTTTTGGCATAAGCAGCAGTGCACATATTCAAAGGACCCCAGGGTGGGTCATGGGACAAATTATTTGGGTGGCAAAACATTTCAAGCAAACAAGAACCACGTTTTTGATACTGGATATTTGTATTGTTGTTTTTATTGTGATCATAAAACCCATGACAATGAACAAGAATTAACTTTGCCTAAATGCAATTATTAACTATTAAACACAATTACAGGTCTTAAAAAGCACAAAAATAGGACCAAGCGGATTTCTTTAACCTACATCTCTTCAAAATGGGTCATTTACCTGCTCTAGATAATAATATACACCTTGAAATATAATAAAATAGCAACTAAAATGGTTAAGAACATTCTTTTGCGCACAAATTCATTCATTCTCATGATTTATAAATTAGTGATTTGGGTCAAGACAATTATTTATAAAAATTGGGTGCCCAGAAAACAAGTTTGGTAACCACTGGTCTAAAGCACATTAAGAAGGCAAGAAATGGCAAAATTTTACTGACCTACGATTTGAAAATCATTCCAGGTGACTCTGTCCTAAGACTAATAAGAGAATGCCATGAGTGTGCCAAGTTGTCATCAAAGCTTACTACAGAATTCCACACGTTCTTTCACAGTTTGGATGTCTTCAGTGTTAATGTACAATGTTGAAAATAAAAAAAAAGAAATAAAAGAAAAGAAAAACACCTCTGAAGGAGAAGGTGTGTCCAAACATTTGCGTGGTAGCATACAGTCCTAAGCTCTAAGCACACCGTAAACATCAAAAACAAAAAAGTAAAAATACAAAATAAGGGATCTGAGTTCAAAGAATGCACTGGGGAATGAAGTTGGAAACTAATTAATTCGTCAGCAGTTTTGTCCAGCCTTGGCTACTACTGTCTTTAAAGAATGACACAAAAACAGAAATTCTGCCAAGACAAAGTACAACAGCACTACGGTTTACACCTGCTGGATGCTGTTCATCGATTTTCCTTGCTCCGCTCTGTGTGCCACGGTTAGCGCGATGGTCGGCTGATCCGGGCTTAAATTGATTTCCTTTAACGAGGCAGTTGAGTGCAGAGCCATCCAGAATCCAGAGAACTGAGGGGGTGGGAGTAAACTTCAGGCTGAAAACTAAATCATATGACCCAGCCTTATGAAAGAGCTGCTTTTAAGACAGTAGGCTTCACTCGTTTATAAAGAAGTGTCTTTCTGCATGCTGAAACACAATTCTATGTGATGCAGAGCCAGCTTTATAATCCTGTCATGTGGGGGGAAAAAAGCCATCCTGAGTCATCCTGAGCCAGTATTAACCTTTATGTGTTTGTATAAAAAGACGTAGGATGCAGACGTAATAAAGATCAAATTTAAGGCAAAACTGGAGGCAAGAGGATGTAGGGGCTGCATGGACTGGATGACAGATTTTACAAGGCAAAACCCATTTGCTTGAGCAAAAAAGGCCAAAAGGCTGAGAAGAAAGGCTTTTCAAACAGGCGATCAAAAGAAACAGTCAACCTTCACAGAAACAAGAACATTCAAGATTACACTTAAAATCCAATCAAACTAACATTATTCTGTTTATATGCAGATTATTTTCCAGTGTTTAGATTTATAAAATGTCTGATTGCAATTCAACTCTCTGACTCGTCTCTAAATTCTCTCAACCATTAACCCATTTTGTGAATGTGAATCATCTACATAGGACACGGGTTGCTTCCACAGAATCTAAAATGTCAAAGTATAAGTTTATTAAGTGAGCATTTTGATACATAAACACTGTTTTCTAGAAACCCCAGACAGCATTTATGCACCATCTGGGCTATGCAGAAACGTGATGAAATTTTAAAAACTAGCCACGGGACAATTTTTTGACATACGAATGGTGAATTTTTATATTTGAATCTACCCCTTGAGGAATTGACCATCTTTTCTCTTTACTTAACGGTTTCTTGCTATAATATGGATTTGTAAAGCACTATTAGGGCTACTGGGTCTGTACCCACACTCCCTCAGCATAAGATGAGTGATGGTCTAAAGTAGGTAATAAATGGCACAAATTAACCCTTCAATAAGGTAAACGTGTGTTCTTTCACTGTTTGGATGTCCTCAGTATTAATGAAGGAGAAGGAGTATCTAAATTTTTTTGTCTTATATCAGGCCTGTGTTCTGGTTCCCATTCCCCAAACCTACATTTGAACTGGCTGCCACGTTCACACTGGAAAAAAAAATTGGGTTTAGAAACTGAAAAATTGGTTTCAGGCTACAAAAAACGTTGGTTCTTCCTCATGTATCGTGTCCTCATCAGTGGCCGCATCATATTCTAGGTTGTGAAGATGAGCGTGCTGTGTTTATTTCCACCTGAGTAATGTGGGATAACGTCCTCCCTCTCTGGTTCTGCTTTAACTGGTATCAACACAGGCTGGTTCACCAGAACACACCAAGGTTCTGAGACTGCAGAAACCAGAGCCAAAATCAGAACCGTGTCTGTCTGAAAGCACTAAGAGTGTATACTACAAATGGTGGTGAAAATTTGTCTTCCTGTGATATGTAGTGGCATTTCCTTCTCGTGTATACAAAAATGCCTAAGGCTTTTCCTTAGCTAAATAACTACAGTCATTCATTGTTAATGAATCTGTTGCAAGCCATGGCCAAGATGCATCCTAGAACCAAACAGACTAGTTACCCTACTGTTACTAAGTCAAACTAGATTACAAGTCGAAGTGTCCTCATAACAGTGTCAAAGGCAGCTGGTTCCACAGACACATACTGTACATACACACACCAGCTGTGGCTCATTTCTCTATAAAGAGGGAATCATTTTTGTGTCTCCACAAGTGGAAAAAGTGTTTGATAAGTTAAAGTTAAAGGCAGTCATTACACCAAATGCTTCATGTCTGCTTGCTGGCCTGCTCTAAATCTGACTGAGGCCATATGCTCCTCGATCAGGTTCTCACTAAATCACTGCCCTGGAGCTTTTGTTGCGTCCCATGACTATGCCAGCCACGGAAGTGGTAAACTATTGAGTGCATTATGCTCCTGAGTGGCTGTGGATGGAATGATTTGTTTTCGAGGGGCTTTGTGCCCAGCATACCAACTTCCCAGATAAATGGACCCCCAGCGCTTTACAAAAGGTCTGTCACTGTACAAGAGACTGGCTTTAAATAATAACAACAAAGCTAACTACTGACTGTCACTGGTTACACTGATGGGAACACTAGCATGTTATGGCAGTTAGCTAATGTGTGGGATGCAGATATGATGCGTTCAAACTGGATGAGGCTACAATGTCTTATAATGGAACTCGATCACAAAAACACAGAATTTTTTAGTGATGATGGTGACTGACATAACACAGCAATAACTCATAATAGGACTTTTGTTCAAAATCAGTACTCTTTAATCTGAACAAAACAGTGAGTGGATTTCCAGTGGCATGCAAAAGTTTGGGCACCCCTATCAAAGTGAGCAGTTAAGGATGTAGGAGATGAAATCATCTCTGAAAGGAGATGATTTCATCTTTCAGTAGGATAAGCAATATCAGTGTGTAATTCAGAATTCAGACACTGGATTTTGCCGTGAGGACGGAGGTTTCTTCTAATGACAGCCATTTTTGTGCAGGTGTCGCTGAACAGTTGAACAGTGTACCCAAACGCCATATTTCTTCTCTGGCAATCCTATCGTATCCTATCCTCTTTGATATTTATCTCGGTTTTCCAGACCTCATCTTGAACTCCACTCTAAAATCTTAGAAAACAAAATAATACACTGATATTGCTTAAAAATATTGTTTTTTTTTACTTTATGCCTTTTGGAGATCAAGTCATCTTCCACTTGCTTTACTGTTCACATTAACAGAAACTTTGACCAGAGGTGCCCAAACTTTTGCATGCCACTGCTCCATTGGTTCATGACTCGTCTCTTCTTGATAAACAAATAAAGAACTCTCCCATAACCTCAGCAAACAGACAAAAGATTAAAAAAAAAATAGCAGTGTAACACTTTAATTTCTTCATTTTTAGCCAGATTCAGTAGCCCTGGATCATCTTCTCCTTTCGGCTGCTCCCCTCAGGCGTCGCCACAGCGAAATACCAGTAACTCGCATGTTTGATCTGGCATAGGTTTTTTACGCCGGGTGCCCTTCCTGACACAACCCTCACAACAAGGGACAAATTCCTTTGATCCTCCCAATATACATACTGTACATGTATACATTATGCATCAAAGGCAACACCAGCGCAGCGTTGCCATGTTAACCCTGGATCATTGGGGGCAAATTTCACTTAAAATTTGATTCAGTGCCTGTGTCTCAGTTCATCATCACATTCTGCCTTATTAAAAGTAGTAATAACTGCATACACTCAGCATGGAAATCAACTGTTAAATGCTGATCACAACATTTTTGGTTAGCTTCCATTCACCATTATAAAAAGAGCTGGTTGAAACTACCACAAAAGTCACATGTCCATGACTATTTACACATCATTTTCCACTGTATGTGATTTATTGAAGTCATCTCACTGCACTCCTATGGTTTAATGGAAACTGAGTCAAGAATTTGTATAGCCAACTGTAAATCCTGAACCAAACACATGCATATCAATGTTTACCATGTATGGTCTTATAAGAGCATGAAGATGTAGCCTGTGACTAAAAACATGATACTAAAAATGCCTAATAAGCATGCATGTTCCTATACTTTTTCATCAACTACTTTTTCATGTAACCATCTCTTCACTGCTCCATGACTTGACTGACACATCTGTTGTGCTAACAGATGTCCGTGTAAACGAAGGCATGCATCTCTCCAAGATTCAGTTACACATTGATAACACAGCACAGCAAGCTTCTTGTGCAACCAAATCCTGTGAGACTTCTGAAACATTGCTGGTGGGCATGTCTAACTCCGGTGCTCTGCAGCCATTAGTCACATCTCACAGTTATTGTGCCTCCCCTCTTTTTGTCTGCAAGCTTGCCGCGCTGTGGAGAGGAGGTGGGAGCACTTCACTGTTAAAGCCGTGGTCAGTTGTCAGTGACAGTTGGGAGGAAAATTCCCCAAGTCCATCATGCCAAGTGGAGGGGGGGGGCATGGACATTAAAGGCCGGTGCTGGAAGAGGGTTGTAATTACTGGAGAATTTTTCCCGGCCCTGTATCCAGCTAGGGACTCTGACATCACTGCAAAGCCTGACTAACTAGGGCAGTCACAGCAGCCCACATGACAGCCTGTGGAAGAGGCTTGAAAGAGAATCTCAACAGCCTGTGTCAAACAGATACTCAGCATGCCTTGTGATATAGGCAAGAAAAAAAACTTCAGAAGTGGTAGAGGAGTGTCTGAAAGGAGGAGGATTAGAGGACTTAGCAACATGCAGCGAACACAGTTCATACATTTATAGTTCTGCTCAGTCAGGGCGCAGATGTCCTTCCTCTGAAGTATGATGTCATCTGTGATAATAGGCCACTTATTGACCGATTTTTCCTCTGATGATTTTAGTCTTTTAGTTTTAACACCACAGATTTATACTTGCATGATGTCTCAGTTTATTAAACAGCTGCAAACAAACGAGCAGTTCAATTCAAAGCCCCTCCTCAGGCTATAGACCTGCCTTTAAAGAGGAAGAATGACATTTCTTTTGGAGAACATTTGGAGCAGGCTGAGGTATTTCCTTCTGGAGGCCCCATCCCCAAACATGAACCCATGACACTTCCCATACAACCTCACAGAGTTGTAAAGTGTTCAGATAACAGAACACTTAAAGGCCCATTTATACGCTACGTTAAGACAGCATACGGATGAAGAGGGGGCGTTCCCTCCGGCCTCAGCGTGCATCACGTTAAAGTTTGGTCCATTTTCGAGGGGCTTATGCATCTGTCCTTGACGTAGAAAATGCTGCAGTGCCACCGGAAATTGTGGGGGGTGCTCTAGCACAGTACAGCTCACAAAAGAATAGAAGAACAGAAAGTAACTTAAAACACCAAAAGATTAACAGAAATGGCTCAACTTTTTGAGGACAGTCTGTGCCATAGACTGTGTATATTAGTGACATCTTGGAGACAAAAACAGGATGAAACCATATTCATACGAACAGTGTAGGACATAGGGGAAGATAACGAACTGCTAGCCTACAGTCATATTACAGTGTTGTTAGTGTAAACACTTATCCACAACTGCAATTGAGTGAATCTCAGGTTAAACTATGTCCATATGAAATAAATACAAAATATGAAGGTCCAACCCATTATCATAACAAAATGTAATCAAACTCTAGCACAGCAATCATTTGTCAGATTATTTGCTGTAATATCTTAATAACGGAGCAAAAAGTTAAAGATGGACCAGATCACTTATTAGAGGGAACAAATAAAATGTTTAAGACATAATCACTCATGGCAAAAAAAATTTTCGCTTAGTATTTTCAGAGAGAAATCCAGCGCAACTCCACACTGCTCGCTAGTGGATGTATTGTGTACATCCGTGCCCATGTAAAGTATGTATTAGAGTATAAATGCCTTAAAGCGTTTTTTGTTTGCTCCGTGTTGCAACACTAGTGTAGTCTATATCTCAACTTTGATTCATCAGGCTGAAGAGAAAATATGTTTTTCCTCTAATATAAATGATGGACTGCAAGTACAAGAGAGAAGGAAGATGAAAACTTTATCGATGCATTAGAGCTACAAATAACGATTATTAATGGTGCCATTACTTAATACATAAATTTAAATCTGTACTGCTCATCTATGTCGATTAAAGATATTTGTAAGGGTGTTGACAAAATGTGTTAGCATGATTTCCCCTAGATTTTCTGAGGACCTCTAGAACATCATAAAGTTTCATTCATTCATTCATTCATTCACATACATTCTGATTTTATTGCATCATGTCATAACTATTCACTTTTGATCAGAAATACACTTATTATTTGAACCACAGGTATTTCTGAAGGCCAATCTTGTGTGGATTTCTTAGATCTGGCCATTTGTACAGTACATGTTCATATTTTCACACCTTTTATGTGATATCACAGACATTTTTTTATAAACCTCAAAACCCAAAAAGATTGATTTTCACACCATTACTGATTAATGTGACATAAACACAAGATTTCCCACATTCAAAATCATGTCTCCAAAGGGCTTGTTTTCACAAAGCAATAAAAAAAATACAGATACTTCACCCTCAGACCGTGATAGAAACAAAATCAACACATCAATGTTTCTAACGATGGGTTGTTTGACCGGCTGAAATCTTTTCAGCTCTGAAATTATAGTATCTATTACGTAACAGAGCAATCCATCATTTCCCTTACTGCTTCTCCTACAAATACACACCTGGCCTGCTTCTTACCAACTTTCCTCTGACATGAGTGTCAATTTATCATCTTGAAAAAACAAAGAAACCAATTAAGGCCAATGCTCAGAAGGAGTCTCGTTGCTCTGACTGAATGCTTCACCTTGAGTTGTTCATTTGGTTTCTGCCCTAATTGCTTCTGTCTGCACAGTTTGAGATATTGGATGGGGACAAAGGACTGGGTAGCCTGTTTATAAACAGTAACTGGTCAATTCAAAAAGGAGCGACACACGAGGATAACAAATTAATAGTCAATGATGCTTTATACATTTCTGCATTCATTTTGTGGAGTAATAGGTGGCATTTTTCCCATTAAAAATGTTGCAAGTTGATTTCCATTAACTAGCATCAAGGTCTTTGCCAGTTTGCAATTTTGAACCAGCTGCTCCTGCTAATTACCAATAATGACTTTCTGATCCTCAGCGTTTTAGTAAATCCTTTGAGATTTAGAATAATAAAGGCTAATGTGGAAAGTACCCATTGTGGCAGCCAAGCATGTCATTTGGCAACTATAAAACTGGAGTTACAACAACTGTACACAACTAAAGTCAGGGCTTAAACATGTTTCATAATCTTTCATCATTTCATACCAGTATGAAGTTCTTTTTCAACATTCGTTTCGGTATCTCACTATGGGACACGCCCCCTGCGCTGTCTCCAGAAGCCCTGTTA